>QFEX01000124.1:60127-82240 GCA_003316505.1 Suillus alpinus
GTTCAGCTCCGAGGATGACTTCGGACTGCCGTTTTGTAACTGCGCACTGTCTTGAGGAAGCCCTCTTTATCCTTGAGCCCTTTCTCAAGTAGCTTGTCTGCAAGTTCCTCCATGTTCCCAGCAAATATCTTCTCGACAATCCATATTCCTCCTTCCGGAGAAATGGAACCCCACACTTGGAATGCACATCCTCAGAGGCTGCCGAGCAACCTGCATGGCCATTCCCGACCACGATGCAATCGTATTGTGATTTCAAACAATAAGGAACGCCTTAGCCACCTGTGTTTTCAGTGCGAGCTTTATTGTTTGTCGCGCTGGCGTCGTAAGTCATGCCAGAGCCTAACCTTGTGACAGAAGGAAGGACTATAGTTGGACTATAGTCTGGCCAGCTAGGGGATCCGGCCGTGGAGCACGGTGCTGGTTTTCAAAATATAGACGAATCAAAGAATGGAGCGATCCCATCGGATTGCAAATGCTAAATATATTACATCTATACCTGTTGGCCTGCTACAGGACTATACTTATTGTACATGACAAGTCGGATGGAAGAATAATACACGATGACCCAAAGAAATCAGCTCCACAAGGTCATAAGGCAACGCCAACCCACATCATTCTACACTCTGGAAGGATTCACAGCCAAATACCCACCATCAATGACCAATTCCTGCCCATTCATATAAGCCGCAGCAGGCGATGCAAGGTACACGGCGGTGCCGGCCATTTCAGCACCGCTGTTACATTTCCCCGTCAGTGAATGCGCTGGTCCAAACGAATCAAGTTTCACTCACGTCCCCGGCCTCTTCGCAGGTACAGACACCACTGGCATACCGACCGCATCAGTTGCTGCTCGTCCTGCAATCGCGTCGTGTGTCATCTCGCTTTCATACACGCCTGGCGCGATAGCGTTCACTCGAACATTGATTCCTTTGAGAGCAAATTCCGTCGAAAGCATCCTGGTCAGGTGAGACCCAGCAGCTTTTGAGCTGTTGTAGCAGAACTTGTCCACCAAAGTCAGTGATGATAAACGAACGCGAACGTGACTTTGCTCACGTGTCTCTGTGCAACCTTTATGAGCCCGCTGATACTTGTGATATTGATGACGCTTGAAGAGAACCCCTCTTTATCGTGATCCTTAGAGCCCTTGTCAAGCAAATCCAAAAACGCAATGGTCACAAAGTAGATTGAAGAGGTGTTGATCGCGAAAAGGGAGTTCCACTCCTCGAACGATTCATTGTTGAAGAGGTATTCACTCAGTGGTCCGGCCTCCTTTTGAGCAGTCGGCGATGGTTGATTCAATTCATCAGAGACAGGACCACATTGGCCAGCACTTTATTCGATCATGATCAGTCACGAAACAATAGGGAGAGTAGATGTCATACTTGTTCACGAGAATGTGTAGCTTTCCCTCTGCTTGGGATATTCTCGTTACACCAGCTTTGATGCTGTCCTTTTTCGTTACATCCATCTCATGCCTGTGGATTGCGCTCGATCAGCCCGCACGAAACGAGCAGAAACAATGGGTCTCACGCGATCATAGGTCCCATGTCGTCTCCCTTAGTTGCATTCCACTCCATAACAACACCATCAAGGACCTCCTTTCGTCGGCCGGTGATATAAACCTTGGCCCCATTAGCAGCGAGGCCACGTGCAATGTTGAGGCCGATGCCTGTGCCACCACCGGTCACTAGTGCGATCAGGCCATTGAGATCGTAGAGCTTCTTCAGCGTAAAATTATCAGGCGCAGACATGGTAATACGAGCAATGAAAGAAGTAGGCTGGGGAGAGACAAACGAGAGACTCAGTCTGAGTGGAAAGAGCTCTAGTATCGCAGTAAGTACCTGCAAGAGAAAAACGCGAGACTACGTAGAAGTTCAGTAGGGTTGATTGAGTACGGTAACGAATGCATTTCTCACCTCAGTCTGAGTGGAAAGAACGAGTGAAGTGGAATGTGGCGGGCACGGACTATATACTAACGCTGCATCCGGTGATGTAAAAAATGGGCGTGCTATTGTACGTGTGCGGTTGTAAGTGGGTATGAAAATCAGCGGGTGATGTGTCAAAGGGAAACTTGCACGTTAGCGTCGGATCATCCAAGGGCCAATACATGGTGAGATAATTAACCTTTTGGGTGACCATGCGGCCCAAGTTGAAGAGACATGGATTAGTCAAAGTGAGACTAGCATGTTACGAATTATCCTTTGACAACACATGTTACTGGTGAGAGACGTACTGAGACGTAAGTTGTTAACCTTTCCGGTGATATGCATTCGGACCATGTTGGAGAGAATGGACGGGCCGGGTCGGCCGAACATAGTTTCAGCAGCGGTTGGCATGCGTTTTTCTTGAAAGACTGGCGAAATGAACGGGTCCGTGGTTGGTCCGCGGCAGTCTCAAGTTGCTGTAGGTCCTCGGTGCGATGCAGATAAGACAAAAGGCGTGTGTTGGCAACGAGACTGTAAATCCCAATGAGGAATCATAGATGTGTGGCAGGAGTCCATTGCTGCAGAAATCAAACAGGTATTCAGTTCACTGAATTTGACTCACGGGTGGATCCTATAAGAATGTGGGACCCCATCTACTATTGCGAAAGACTGGCCTGCAAAGAAGGGGGCAAAGGTATATTCCTCATTATATCCACGCTTCATCATCCAGTGGCAAATCTCCACTGAAGCATTACAAGTGAACAAGATCTATTTCAACACCATCCACTTCCAAACTGTAAAGTTCTTTGAAATGCTTCGCGAGGGCAGGAATGGAGGAATGATCTGCCCAGCGACCCACCATTGTCAGAACCTTGGTGCTGGATGGTATTGTGACATGAAAAAGGCTCAGGGCGGTTCTGAGCCCAGGAAATGGCGCTGGCTTCCACCAGCGTCTGTTAGCGGGTTGAAAGCGAAGGTCAACCAGATGTAGTTCGAGAAGGTTGGGCACAGAAAGGCGGGACAAGAGGGATGTAAGCTCAGCAGGTATGTCGATATCCGATTTATCGACGGCAAGAACGAGTCGCTCGAGCTGCAGAAGGTGAGTCTGTCCTGCGGGAAGGTCATCGTGGGGTAGGTACAAAACTTCTCCATCCAACACTTGTCTCCTAAAACATATGCGAAGCTCGCGTAGTGCGCATGAAACTCGAATCATTCCTAGAACCTCATCCACGGCGGTTGGCCCAGCTGTGAATCCGTGATGAGTATAGTCGAGATATGTGAGGCGTCCATAAAGCTCTGGCAGCCAGGTCAGGCGAATGCCATCAAGCGTGACGTTATGCAACCGAGGCGCAACGCCTGCGAAAAGAGCAAACTCCTTTGTGTCATCATTTGCTGGAAAACACAGAGTAAGTTCCTCCAGTTGCAGCGCGTGCACAAATGGAGGAAAAGCATGTCTGCCCATGTTGTCATCACGTTGCTCTTGACGGCATATAGGGCCGAGAGCAGTGTTCCATAGGAACGGCGAGTAACTTGGAAACCGCAGCTCAAATGAGCGCGCTCTGGATATGTGTGGGACAAGAAGATGCAGCTGCAGGGCTAACGCATCCATATCGGGAAAATGGTGCTGCGAGGGTGTAATTGCAACGTCGAGGGAACACCCACGGGCGCGGGCTATGCGCTCCTTCCACAGACGCAATCCATGAGAACCAAACGAAAGACGCCGCCAGAGGGTATGCGTGTGTATAGCAAGCATCCTCCATGGATGGCAGACGTGCGAGATGGTGATAAGAAATAGGGCATCGTCAAACGATCCCAGCTCAAAGACACGAATGAGAAGCTCGGGAGGGAGCGTGTGAATGGGATGATGTTGGAGGTTGGAAATTGGACTACGGTAGAGAGAAAACGTCAGAGAAGGGCGAAAGATGTCGGGGGAGTTTGCTATTGAAGGTGATGGCAAGGAAGGGCGAAAATCGGTGCGATCGACGAGGAATGAGCTGCAGGATGTTAACTGTGGGAAGCGCCAAGTGATGACACGCGGAAGGGTAAACTCACTGCAGAGGGTGAACCTTTTCCTGAATTGCGTTCGTGAATGACGGCGTGAGGGTTAACTCGCGACGACGAGATCGTCTGAGTATTGATGGCATTCGTCGTGGTCGGGGCGAAGCACCCTAGCGAAGCCACTCTTTTATGGGTCCAAATCATGTAACCCTGCGACACAGGGGCTCGTCAAACCCAAGATAGCTCCGGCTCCAATCGGTCCCGACATGAAAGCAAAGAGTAGCCCGCCGGGACAAAAGAAAATCCTAACGGCGGCAGAATTGCTGTCCCATCCTGGCAGTGCAAAGATATGGAAATCTTAGAGCGGACATCAGAACACGGGTTTCGACAGCGGGTTTTGCCATTGCTTTTATGGATAGAATGGGTCTAAGAGTAGCGTCACTCACTCGTAAAGATCGGAGTCGTAACTCTGATACTAAGCGATCATGGGTCTCTTTCGCCACTATCACTGCTTCTAGGTCGGCACCGTCTGATTATGACGCGCTGCCAGCCTCTACCAAGTCTCAAGCTTCAAGACTCAAACATTAAATAATGAACCCATCAGCAACAATATGACGCACTAACTGCCTCAAGGACACCAAGCTCAAGGCCTATCCATCGTCGGTAGCCAAAGCCATGTCCTGCAAACTGTTGCGTTTGTCGACGTCAATGGTAAATATCATTGGATAGGGTGTACGCTGACATTCAATGAGCAGTCTCATCCAGGGGGTGAAGGATGGTTATAATTGTCTGAGTTGATACCGGAAGTGTGCAAGTAAGTATTCGGGGTCCGCAATTTATATCATCATCGTACTACGTATTCGCTGCAACGAAGTCTGTCCCGGTTCAACACTAGATCATTACTTGCCCGTTGTCCATCAAGTGGCTCTTAGTTGCTTATTTTTTCGCGCCATGGACGAGTCTGCCTCTCTCGATGCTCTTGCTGACACGCTCACAAGACTATCCACGAATTCATACACTGTTGATCTCCATGTGCAACACATTCGCCTGGCAAAGTCTTTGGATGACAAGGACCAACTGTTGGTTGCTCTCGAGATGGCGGCAAACTTTGTGGCAACACCAGACGACATCTGGGTACCTCTCATTGACGCGAAGACTGCCGCGAGTGATATAAATACGCCGGGAGGTGTACTGGAGGTGTTGGACGTATATTTGAAGGCAGAGTCAGACTATATGTGTATGTGGGCTGCAATATGCGTTTTGCGAGATATTGACAGGCTACATTTAGTTTTTTCAATTTTGCAGAAGCATCTGGAATTCCTAGTCGACCGTCACGAATACTTCTCTGGGTTAGAGGTTGAACCAGATGACTTAGGAGAGTTGTTTTCCGACAACTGGACTCGGGAAGCATTGTCAACTGTTGTTTCCAAAGGCGCTGGTGACACACCACAAGTGAGTTCTTCAATTCAACGCACTACTAGACGCCGACGACACGCAGAGTCATGTACTGTGGGATCAGTATTACAACTGGGAGCTTGAGATACTGGAGAGGGCCTCAATGGATGAGAAGTGCGTTGCAAAGCTTCGTCACTTCGACAACTTATAGCAGCTAGCTCATGCTATGTTAGGTCCCTATCAGTCAACCTGATTGAAGAAATTCTGCTTGCTCGTCTCCAACAACCGCACACCAGTAAGATACCATTATTCATGCTGTCTTTGGTTACTAAGGCGGCAATCATAGACCATCAAGATACCTACCAATCATATTCCTCATTTACAACGGCACACAAGCCTGCTAACGAATACGAATCGCTTCTCATATCTGCGTCAAAGCTGCGTTCACGAGCTGTCAAAGCATATGAGAAACGAGAGGCCTCAGAGATAGCGTTGGTAGGCAAATTGTTTTTCCTTACGAATGTCTGACTGTTACTTTGTTTAGACAGCTGCTGGATACTCACTCGATGCATACGCAACTTATATCGCTGCAGAGCGACGTCGAAAAGATCCGGATTATTTTATTCTTTCTGGACTTTATGAACGCGCCCTTGCAGAGGCATCAAGACGCCAATTTGCTGGCGAGTTTGGCGCCGAACGGGCAATGCAAACGTTCTGGGTTGGATACATTGATTTTGTAAAATCACAAGGTCAAAGTGTGCAGTTTTGGCGACGTGCGACACGCAGCGCACCAGGCTCGGGCGAAGTTTGGGCACGATACATCCGTTTCCTGGTAAGCTCAATAAACCTTGACCCATTCCCTCACCATGCCTATTCTCACGCCAGGAACGGGAACAAGAATCCAGGGCCAGTAAAGATGGAATGAGCACCGACGATAACGAAGACGTTGAAGGTGAAAATTGCGTTGAATCCATTCTCCGTTTTCTTATGATGTTTCTTTTCAGCCGCCTACACTCGGGCGCTCTCAACAAACCTGTTCACTAGGGACGGGAAGAGTGATCCTGAAATTGACGCTGACCAAATTGTATCTTTGGTTCTCGCTCGTGCAGGCGCTGAGAAGCGCGCAGTTGAAGGTGGTCGTGCTGACGGGGATAGTTTGGCCACCCTCATCAAGGTCGTGGAGGATGGGATCGCGATAGTTCGGCAAGGTAAGAGTGCATGCTGTTTGACCCTATCATTGATAGCAATGACAAGAACCCTTCCCTGCTTCCAGCGTCGAGCACTGGAGATCCCCGTTTCAGGCTAGAGAAGTTCTTGTCTGAATTTGTATGTCAGTTTATTACCGCCGCAAATAAACTTAGCGAAACCTTTACGTAGTATCTCAGTCTTGCGGACGTTCCGGATGCCGCTGTGCAACTATGGGCTTCCACAGCTTCTCACTATAGAACAAGCTGGGCGGCTTGGGTGGTTTACACTGATGTTCTCATGTGCGCTCTATTCGATTTCATTTACCTGAACGTTCAAGTAACTCTTTACAGCCGCACAGATCACCATGATCTTGCCCGCAAAACGTTCCAGGATATGAGCACGAAGAATCTGGATTATCCAGAGGCCCTCTGGGATGCATGGCACAACTTTGAACATGCGCACGGATCACTTTCTTCTCTCGAGGATGCTATCAACAAAATGACTCAAGCAAGGGCCCAACTTGAGACCCGGAGAGCGCGGGTAAGTGTGCTCTCATAACAATTTGGTAATAACTCAACTGCACTTTAGGAAGCCGAGAAAGCATATGCAGCGGCTGCAGCACAGTATGCAGAGCAGCAAGCTACGTCGGTGCCAGCTGTATCTGTTCCCGTGACAGGTGTCGTCAGTGAAGCGATGGATGTCGACTTCTCAGCTCCAATCGACACGAAAGGGAAACGGAAAGCCGAGGAAGAACATTCTACTACTGAAATTAGTGGGGGCAAGAAGCCTCGCCTTGGTAAATTATCTATTACCGTCATTGCATTGAGGCTTTAATGAGACCGTGCTTCCAGAAACTCCACCTGTTCCCCTGAAACGGTATGGATTCCTTTATACTCGAAAGGATGTTCACTTAACACAAGTTAATGATCAGTGATCGAGAGAATTGCACCGTTTTCGTTGCCGACCTACCATCTGAGGCGACTGAAGTCGATCTAAAGGCATTGTTCAAAGATGCGAGTGTTTTATCCTCCTGGCTTTGTTCCTCCTATATTTCTCACTTACGTACATTTAGTGTGGCGATATCCGAGACATCAAATTCACTCGTATGCCCGAGACACTGGTCGCAACGGTGGAGTTTCATGATAGGGTAGGTCACGTCAACTCACAGACCATAACGGTGTACTGACACGTGTATTCCTTCCCAAGGACAGCGTGCCAGCTGCTCTTACTAAGGACAAGAAGAGGATACATGAGACTGAAATCAGCGTGCATCTAGCGTGGCGCTCTACGTTGTATGTCACGAACTTCCCGGAAAAGTTCGATGACACATCTGTTCGTGATTTGTTCGGCCAGGTGCGTTTACTTTGCTGCGTATTCTATCTTATGCTGATTCAGTTCCCAAAAGTATGGCCTTATCTTTGATGTACGATGGCCAAGCAAGAAATTCAAGGCTACGCGACGTTTTTGCTATGTGCAGTACACATCTCCGGTTTGTGATACTCTTGTTGTATGAGCTGTTCAGGTCTGACGTTTTGCACGACAGCCATCAGCTGAACGAGCGCTCGAACTCAATGGTCGCGAGCTGGAACCCGATCGCGCTATCAGCGTGTTCATCTCAAATCCCGAGCGCAAGAAGGAGAGATCAGATGCAGACGCTAATGAGCGGGAACTCTACGTCGCTGGCCTTAGCAAATTCGCGACGAAAGAAGACCTAAGAAAAGTCTTCGAGACTGTGAGCCCATTCTATGCGCAGTAGTCGGTTGCTAAGGGTGGCTGTTTTTGTCAGTATGGCCCCATCAAAGGCATCCGCGTTGCGGAGGATAAAAGCGGACAGCCCAAAGGCTTTGCTTTCATTGATTTTGAATCAGAGGTATGGTTTCCACGAACAAGCAACTGCTTTTGTTTGTTCATTTTGTCGCTTTGTAGACGGATGCCCGTGCTGCGCTTGCCGCCAACAACTATGAACTGAAGAATCGGCGTATTGCGGTCACCTTCACAGATACTCGCGTGCGTGCAAAAAACAAGTTCAGTCAATCTCTCGTAACACTATGCAATACTTAATTTACATTGTCCATTTTCTAGAGAGGGCACGGCGGAAACAGGTTTCAGCCACCGCGCTGACGCTCGAAATCGTTCTGTCCGAGTTCGAAATCTTCCCGTAGGAACACAAGAAGGACTACTTCATCAACTCCTGGAAAAACATTCTCTCGTTAAACGAACTGAGATCTTCACTGCTTTGAACGAGGCAGTGGTCGAACTTGAAAATCCTGCTGTTAGTATTGTGTTACCACACTCCGCAGGACGCTTGTGACACATCTTCACGTTTTTAGGAGGCTGGGAAACTACTGCTTCGAGCTGAACCTATCATCTTGAGCGGGAATGTATTACAGTTCTTTGAAGAGCAGCCAGGGTCCTCCCGTGGTCAGCCTGCTGCACCGCCGCCAGCAACTGGGGGCATGTTTGTGCCACGGGTAGCCGGATCTCGGCCAAGAGCCGGCCTTGGTCGTGCTCGAAAACCTGGTCTTGCTGCCACGCAGGCGATATCGAGTTCAAACGCTCAGCCACCGGAGCAGAAGGAGAAGAAGGGGCAAGACGACTTCAGAAAAATGTTAGGGTAGATTATCGCCCTCATCATACCTGTTTCCGATTGCTGTATTGATACGCTGGTCTCATTCACCGGTGAACCCTGTACAATCTGTTTCACCCTCTGTTGTGGTCTCGGATCCTATTTACGATAGGTAACGACTATGAAAGAATGTCTCTACCACAAAATAACGAGAGACTAGTAAAGTTCCATGTATGTCGACGCGCAGTAAGCTGCAGTAAGTATATGTGGCCACGGTCGTGGGCGGGGGACGTCCTTTTGTGGGAGGGAGCGTAATAAGGGTTAGAGTGAAGGATGAAGTGTCCAGCGCGCAATAGTTGTGCGGTCGTACAGTAATGCAAGCAGGGCGTATGGTTATATAAGATCATGACTAACAACACAACGGCACAGCACGAAACAAGGGGGATGGCCACAGCTTAACACCCGGTGAGAGTATTTGAGGGGAATTTATATCCAGCTTGTGTCCAGGTTGTGAGGTTGGGGTTGGTGTATGCGTTCAAATGGCTGCGCAGTGTGAGATACTGGCTGATAGCATGAGGGTATGGGGATACGTACTCATTGATATAAGTCGCAGTGGGGCGGTTTGGCGGATCACAGGTCAGGCCGTCCTTGATGCCATCCCGCTGGTAAACACGAACGTAGTCGATGTACATTTCACTTGGAAATTGCATGTGCATAAAGTCTTGTGCCTGGAACGAAGCTACGGTGGAGCACGTTTAGTTACCAACAGAAAGAAAGTCTCTGTCGGGTTCCACTCACGGGCGAGACCCAGATTCAGGATGATATACTGTAAATGGCGTCAAACGTTGGGACAGGTCATACAACAAACAACTTACCATAGGTTCCTCAGGAATTAAACGCGACGAGATATCCACTGTGGTATCCGCCCCAATAGATGCAGCTGTGATTTTCCATGTTTCTTGGCCTTCACTGTACCACTGAATGTATCCTTCTGGCCGGTTGTTAGGGTTTGACCACCATTCATAGCCATACTTCGCGAAGCTCTGCCCGTTGTAGTTCTCACTATTGATGTAGGTGATCGCAGACAAGGCCTGTTGATAAATACCACCCGTGTAACTGTTCAATTGAGTTTGAGAGTTCTGGAGAGTCGTAGCAGGTGAAGTCGAAGTAAACTGATACTGATAGTTGTATGGTGCGACCTGGAAGGATTGTGAAACTTGGCCTTGGAGGACGGAGACGTCGACTTGGGTCTCAAAAATGTCGATCTCCGGAACTCCACGTCCCGTCTGCGTATTAGGCCCAGGATGATCTTGACCGGAGCAAGTGCAACTCGAGAGTCGTTGACCCGGTTGATAACTCAGAGGCCCGCCGCCGCTTCCACCTGTGGCCGCTGCGGCAGGAACTCCATTCTGGGTCTGATTAGGCAATGTCCCTACGTCACACGAGTCGTAGCTGTATGGCCAAGTGCCTGCAAAAATATATAAGACACGAGTGAAAGCACACACATTCACTGTCTGACCTTGGGTAGTGCCGCCATAACCAGCGCGTCCCTATCATTTTTTAGTTATTTCCGCTGAGAGCCTCGTGTATTATAGGGACTCACCAAGTTACCCATGGTCCACGCACCTAAATAACGGCATCAGTAAAAATAGATGGCGCTCGATAGCCAACTTCGCCCACCAGGCCAGAAACCAGGAGCTTGAGGTGAGCCTGGCATGCTGACGTTGACCTCTATGTATCCCGTTGTGAAGCAGATCTTGTTCCATGATGTGACCATGCCTATAAATGATTAGTCGATAAGGATCATCACATAAGCGGTCTCGACATACCACTCAAGAAGTTGAGGTTGTTTATGGGTTGTTCCGACATAGTGATTACCATGTTACCGCCCTGAGTCGTGATAGCCTATGATGGATGTCAGATCAGGATAGACACAACTCCTGGATGCTGCCACACCTGTGGATCATACCACTCGAGGTCGCCAGTAGCCCTGGATCAGAGATGTTATATCGGCTGGCAATCTCACGCTGTCCACGCTCACCAATAATGAAGGTTCTCTGCTTCCCAAAATGGGTCGTCTCCAGGCCAGAACGTTCGGCCATCTGTGTTGAATTCATCGCTGAACACCAACTGGTACGTGTCTCCATCACTCCCCGTTCGGGTGTAATATTGTGATGGTGTGGCGGCATCTATGAGGGTCGGCATGCCAGGGAGTACTGGTACCTGACCCGATGAATTTATTCCGCCCAAGTTGTATCCTGGTGTCGTGCCGGCAGCCAAGCTAAAATAATGTATAATGGGGTATCCAGCGAACAGCGTAATGAGTCCGACGACGAGTATGAAGAGTGCAGATGCATTCGCCCATCCTCGTGCTGAGAAAATTGTGAAAGAACTATCGAGTGCAGCATCATTAGCAGGATCTGGATTGTGCAGAGCGTCATCAAGATCTGGATCCTTGATGTCCCACAGATATGGCGGGACTGTAGACGATGTGCCTAGGGGACCGGCAGGCTTTTCGCCAGTCACAGAAGAGCCCTCAGAGGCGGCGGCGCTGAATCGTGAAGGGTTGTGGACACCGTTGTTCTGCGATGTAGATGGGTTGTACTTGAAGCGCCGGCAAGTTCACAGCAGGATCAACATAGACTAAGAAGTAGAGTGCTCACAGAATAAGGACCGTATCCCCCGCCAATTTGACCACTAGCTACACCCTGTGCGATGGCGCCCCTACCTGATTGCATCTGGCTGCCTGCAGAACCAGACCTTACTGGAGGTCGTGACTGATTATATGAGGCCTGCATAGATGAACCTTGTGGACTCTGTGGTACGGCGTAATATTCCTGGGCGCTTGGAGGAGGCCGACGTTGTTGCTGAGGGACCATGAGGGTTAAGAAGAAGAGCGGAGACTAGGGAAGATATTCGCAGGGTGGCCCTGACCCGTGGCTTCAACGCTGGTCTAAACCTGGACCGCTTGGCTTCTCCCACGCACGCCGGCCTACTTTAGAATTATAACACCGCTTCGACATCGCCGTGGTGATAGCCAATAAGTAAAACAGATAACAGATCACATCGAGAGAATAAAGAATTAAACGAGCATCACGTATAGTCCAAGAGCATCAACTACATGTTCATCCTACACACCGATCCACCACCCGTGTTTCCATCGAACGTGAAAAAGTTTGCTATCGGCGCTTCTCGCGCGGCGAGGGCTTTCAGGATGTCCTGTGCCAAAATCCCTCCAACAACCGCGCATGTCGGCGAAAACTCATGCGCAGCTGATGTGCTCATTGCACTGAAACTCATACGTTATTTTTAAACCCAAACAGGCAACTTCAACGATGCGCACTCAATCAGATCCTGCGGGACTGAAGTCAGAACTTGTCGGTTGACGTCCGACGTAGCGAGGATAGAGTTGGCTATCTTCCCTAGCTCAGAGGCTGCGTCCATGTCGTCTGGAAGGTTCCCTTCGTGGTTTTTTTGATACTCCCAAAGGGCTGGCCAGGTGCATATCAGGTCGCGTGCGTAGAATCAGAGGGTGATACTGTTTCATACCCAGAATGAGATGCACCACAGCAGGGTTAAGTTCTTTTGTCTGCCGTTTTGTGAGGCCTGTCCACCGATGCTGCAAAGCCATGTACAGTCGTGAGTAGAATGCACTCGCTTTCACATTCTTCGGTGCTTCTTTGGGTGCTGACCGGTCACTTTCCTCAACGATGTTAGACGACAAATGGAGCAAGATTAACAGCCGATAGAAACGAGCTGTCATCCAGAACAATGAATAAAGATCACTCACGGAGAGATGTAGTCATGTTTGAGCAAGTCGCAGAAGACGTAACCGAGCAGGCCGAATGTACCACCAGCATAGAACGGCTTCTCAAACTGCCGGCAAATGTCATTGATCTTGATCTAAAGGGAGATAATCAACTGACAACCACGCTGAGGATCATTGAACGTACCAAGCCTTCGCGGTCCCAATCCGTCACGCAAACCAAATCAACGCTCATGATAAGTGCTTCGAGAGACCCCTGCTCTAAAAGCGTCGGATGTCTCAGGGCTTGCACTGTGACAAGGGGATTCAGGGCCTCTATTCGAGCCTTCGCGGCATCCACCCTCTATCAGAAAAGACCGGTAAATAACCACAGAGAATGGTACTTTGTGGTACCTTTTTCCCCACATCCTCATCTCTGAAAAAGAAGCCAGCTCCCAAGTCTTCCTCCTTGACTTCTTCTGAGTCGAAAATGACAAGTTTGCCTATCCCTGCCAAAACGATGTTTTTGATTGCTTCTGTCGCAGTACCCCGCAGTCGGATAACCAAGATGGTGGCATTTCGCATTCTACCAGTAGCCGTTCAGTACTTGAGGTACGCGAGCGAGCCCATGCTTGCTACTTGTGTAGCAAACGACTGTGCACTCACCGTTGCTGAGCTTCGAGGCCCCATAACCGGATCTGGCGGTCATAAACAGCTGCTTCATCTGCATCACCACCAAGGTTCAATCGTCAATGCACCAAAAGAAGACGCGTCTCCTGTCAGTGTTTGGAGCCAATCTGCAGGGATTGCCCAACCTTCCGTAATCTGCACTGGGTCGCCTTTGCTCCCTCCTTCGTATTGTGTGTCCATGACGAGTTGGCACGTCAACTTATATGTAGGCAAAGAAGAATCACAATGACTGGAATAAACACAAATGTTGACCGATTGCAGGGCTCAACGGTTTGGCCAAAACCACTTTTGCGAGTCACATAATGTCACAGGGTGGTCACGCCAGGCCAAACATAGAACCCCCCTGTTCTCACCGAAGAAGCAATGAATCGTCCGACCAAAATACATTGAAGATTCAGTCAAAAAAGCACCATGATATCCGAGGTCGGGTGCCGAGATTCTGAAGATAGAACATCGACATCCGTATGCCAATCACGAATGCAGTAGAATTGATTGGTATTCTAATACATCGGTGGCAAAGATAGCAAGCTTGGGAGAGAGGCTACATAGTCTAACGTTAACTGCGACGAATATCGAATATCGATAATTTTAGAAAGAAAACGGGTATTAGTACGAATAGATCAGTCCAGCGATACGATACACCATCCCAAAGAAAATCTACGACACAAGCAAGAGCAACAGAAGGAAGTACATATATCATATACCATTTTGCATATATACAGAAAACAGCACTATATCATGGGCATGCCACCGTCACCACTCGATGTCCCGTCACGATCGTCGTCAAGACTAGCATACACAGTAATGAGCTTCACAGACTTCACACGCAGGAAAACCAATGGCCGCAACTCACAGATAATTTCTCTCGATTTCGGACAGAATAGATAGGAAGTCCCCTAAGAAGCGTGTCAGAGAGATAACAGTACGGCGATAACCGCGCGAAACGCACACAGGAAAGCATGGGCACGCGCCGCCGATGCCGGTGCGGTCTCCGCCTTTCGAACAGCATCTAGCAAGGTGGATGCGACGAATCGCACTTTGTGCACCTGGATGGAGTGATGTTACTTGATAAGCTCAAAAATCAACACGGATAATTCTCACCAGCGAAGGACCATTAGTGGCGATTGACTGGATAGGAATACTGTGGAATTCTTTTTATTAGCACCGTGTCAATGAATGAAGTTAACAATCTTGCCTGTGAAGAATATTGAGCAGGTCACTCGCGACTGCTTCCCTATCCTCGGCGACCTGATGTTCATCAATACTACCTTGCAAAGACGTGACCAGTTCATCGCGGTATTGCTCAACCACGAATCGAACGAGTTGCTTGATCAACAGAGTTGAGAAAATCTCAAACAGCGCCGTTTAACAGTGATAGCTCACTTGAGTCACGTAAAGATTTGCCTGCATGACGAGGAACGGGTTAAGGGCATTTGCACGTGAAGCTTTGGGGTTTTCAAAGAAGTCCTTGACCTCCGCGAACGTGGCTTGTCTGAACCCAGCACCGCCGTACTCAGTTGGAAGGCGGCTGTGTCGACGCGTCTGTTTCAGCCTCAGGGGCTCTGGTGTGTGCATAAGGGCCCCCATAATGCGCGAGTGCAGCGATTGAACCTCCTCCAGTCTCGCTGTTGCAAATTGACCCTGCGGAGGTGACCGCTTATCGACTCTGATACGAACTAGTATTTCACCTAGAAGTGCAAAAATTCTGGAGATGTAGTTTAATCCTGAGACCAGGGCTGTCTTGCCACGGGGCTGAGGCAGGTATGCACTGGGAATGATGCTCAAAGGAGAAGTCACAGAATTGATCAGTTTGGTCATTTTCGGGTGAAAAGCAAAATGACCTACTACTCGTCATCGAGTTCCTTCGGAAAGTGAACAGTGCAATCTTCGTCACGAAGACATATGGGGCGCCCCAAGAGAATCGACATTGACTTGTCGGCTACAAATCACAAGGTCAAATTTAATTTTTTTTTCCGTTTTCAAACATGATGTTTTTGCATCGATGAACGAGACAATCCAGGACATACCACCAAAAAGTAACCAGAATGTTCGCCGTCTAACCTCGCATTCGATGGGGTCAAGCCCCTCATAGGAGGACTCCTCGTGCATGCGGAGGGTAACGGCAATATGAGCCGCTTCACCGAAGGCCGCGTGTTGTGCGGCATCATTACCTTCGCAAAAATGGTAGACACAGTCACTGGCAATAATGAATGAACGTAGTAATGTGTAATGGCAGAAACACCCACAAGTATCGGATAACAACGTGCATAGACGTGGGAGGGTCATAGGCTGCGGTAGTGATATGTCGGCTGGCTTCATAACACCTTTGCGCAAGCTTTCGCACAACAGAGCGTTCCATGGGCACATAAGATCGTGGTACTTGCACCAAGGTTGATGCTACTGTGGACATGACAAGAGCAAAAAATAGCGGGTCGCGTTCTTCTCTCTTGGTGTGCAGGTCCGCCATGAACGATGGTTTGTGAATACACGGGGTCAACGGGTACACGAAATCGAAGAAAAGCGCGATTATGAGTGAAATACTGTCCCGGGGAGCGATATCTTCCAAACGGTGAGGTCGGTAATAATATGAAAGTGGAGGTATGACACTCGGAAGCAGAACCGGGAGGGGCTGATGGTGTTTATAAGACCAGTTGTATAATCCGCCATATGACTCGGAAAAAGTGTACGTTTGGTTGTCGTCTGTCTTCTGAGGGAGTAAGGCGCTACTAGCGGATGTCGGTAGGATCGTATTGACAGAAGAGTAGTGATTATGATATGAGTCGGCCGCGATAGGGTATCGAGATGGGGTGATGATAATTGGAGCGGCAGTCTGGATTGGGGTCAAGATGGGTTCCAGGGAAGGGGACTGTGTGTGCTGCTGCAATGGGGATAAGCTTGATTGTGTGGGGCTAGTAAGAGATTGGTGAGCAGAGATGGGTGATATTGACGCAACATCGTTATTATTCTGCTCAGATTGAGCTGCAGCAGCGGCAGCGGCTGCTTCTTGTAAACGACGGAGATATCTAAAGATCCAGCATAGATATGAGGGAAAAGTACGACCCTGGGGGGTTACTTACAAGTTGGGAGGTCCTCTTTTTTTTGGTCGGTAATCGTAAGTGCAGGGTATTCCAAGTGCTAGGCAGTGTTTGCATGACTGCTTTGGATCTTCTAGATTCTCCCGGACGCATCGAACCTTTCTGGCTCTACAAGCATCGCAGCCTATTCGATAGAAGCGAATAAGTAACCCAATCTTGATTAACCTTGGAGAAATGAGCGCTAAAACGTACTCTGAGATTGCCGCCTGTTGAATGAAGAAGGGGATGAAGTCAGAACATTGAATCTTTACCAAAACAGAGAAAAAAATGACATGACAAAAGGTCGCTATTAGAACCGATAGTACTGGATCAGGCTCGACCCGGCCACGAAGGTTATATGAATCGGGTTAGACGCAATGGAGGTAGTGGAATGAGATGGGGTTTTGAAGTTCAACGGAGAAACATCGGTCTTTATGAGGACTCGGACGCACTTTCTCTGACTTCTGCTGTTTTCGGCGGTAGTTTCGTTTGGATTTGCGTCGCACGATGTAGGCGAGACAGATTTAGCGTCTTTTTTTGCTCGCACAGCAGGCATGACGGTGAAGCTAGCTGAGAGCTGTTGGAGACGGAACGGGAAACGAACAAGTTCTTGTAGTCACGGTGATTCGATGATTTTCGAGGAAGTTGTGTGTAATTCTCGTGTCCTTTGCTTGGCAGTAGCTATGGCCAGCTGCAGTAAGATAGGCCTAGGTACGCCTCCCAGACATAATTAGACGAAGGTTCTCTGACATACCGGCGAGCGCACCACCTCAGCGTGGATTTATCGGCCCGGCTCTTGGTCGCATTTACCCCGCACCCGATTTAGTAAGTATCACAATACTTACAAACAACCACCCTCTGGTCAACTGCCAGGATCATGCTCTCCAACGTCGTTTCCTCTTAACAACACCCACGCAAATATTCTAGTAAATACTGTTGTGACATTGCAATCGTTCATGCTTCTTGTCCTATCAGCCAATGACCATCTAGTCGCGTGGCAGCCAGCTATATGTACCCGTTGGTCGCTACCCCTAGCCAGTCCAAAGGAAGATAGTCGTTCCGTAGCTAAGCTGCTCGTTGTCATTATGTGGGGGGTGAATATTTTATGTCTACAATTTGCAATCCGCGTAGCGATCTACAACAGCACCCTCCTCTCCTTCAACTGTGCAAGCATCTGTCGACCACGAATGCGACTCAGCGCACCTTCTTGGCAGTGTCGCTGGATCATATCGGCAATCAGCCGTCGTTGAAACACCTGTTTCCTGTCCCCCCATTCAGTCTTCCCCTTCACCAGCGTCTCCCAGAATTTGAACGCCATCATGGGGTCATCTAGGCGGAGTGACGCAAATATGCAGTATTTCCCGGTGTTGGGTGAGTGCACGACACTCGAGACGTCCCCCGTTTGGATGATCCCCCAGGCTCGCTGCAGATTCTCCTTCAAAATCGACTTGGGAGCCCCGTCCACGTTTACACTCGCCCTTAGAAGCGAAGCAGTGGTTTTGGGTGACAGCTCCTCGCAACCAAGCTCTTTGGCACGACCAATCAAGTAGCCTGCGAGCCTCAACTCGTCATGAAGGATGGCATGATGAATGATAGTTCCAAACGTCACTGCATCAGGGCGTATGCCTCGTTCAACCATCTTTTTCATGATGGACACTGCCTTCTTCGGATGAAGCTCAGCCATGGCGGATAGAGCGATGTTGATATCGTAGATGTCTGGAATTTCGTAGCGCTGAAGTAGAACTTTGAGCATGTCCAGACCTTCGGAAACACGTCCAAGTGTAATGTAGGCACGGGCCAATGTGCTCAAATCATAATGAGATGTTTCCTCCAGAGAGCCTTTGGACATGCGAAAGGCGCCAATGACCCGTTCAGCGAACTGAAGCAAATGCTCCAACTGCTTCTGCCGCTCGTCAAGCGCCGGAGCCGTGCTTGGGCTACCCTTATCTTGACTTGTCGGTTCTTCTATCTCGGTCTTGGTGCGATATATGAGCTTGGAAAAGATGCTGACCATGCGCAGCATCAAGGAAGCATTGCCGAGGACCGCTTCGCGATCCCTTCCGACGGAATACCGTTCCCACAAGGTACGTGCGGAGGAGGAGAAACCATGGGATGCAGTGAGGGCAATGAAATGAGCCCGGTCTTGCATTGGTATTGGCTCCATCTCGTCGATCACTTGCTTGGCTAATGTCCGAGCCAGGTGCACGTTCCGGCTGGTGGTCGTAAGATGGTTCATGAGCCATGTCAATGAATGCCCTCGTGGAAGAGGATACTTGATCCTCCGAATGACTCTTGGGGATTGCGTATCTGTGTAAAGAACTTCCGCGGATGGGCCATCTTGCAAGTACATGGCTTTGTCGTAGAATAGGCGAACCATGCTATCGGGAATAATGACATTGCCGGCAGAATTGATCAGATGACATATAAGCCATGTACAGTGCTTGAAATGGTTGGTAGATGCGTTATGCAGAGCAAGATGCAGCGTGCTAAGCGCCAGTTCAGTGACTCCAACATCAGTGGAAACCTGAGTCCGAATTGCAGTGGTCACGATGTCAAGTGCACGATGGTACCAGCCCCAGTGGAGACAGGCTCGGACCAATGTCGACCTGACTACAAAGGCAAAATTGTCGTCCTGTGCAGAAGTATGATATACTTCTGTGAAGGCTTCTACTGGGATATGGCAGGTCTCGGTGAGAGTCTGGAAGAGGTGGAGCGCGTGTCGGTCTCGATCGAATACGATCAACTTATGAATCAGGCCAAAAGCTATGAAAACATCACCCGGAGGGCGATAGGACATAGACTTTGCAGCTTTGGGCGCGGAATGGTTTCTAAGGGATTGGTGGAAGATAGGGAGGAGGATATCCGTGATCTTTGCATCGTACGGATCTATGCTGGGGTTGTCGACAATAAGCTTAACTAGTGTGGAGACATTCGCGGCACTTAATTCAGAAAGCGCGTGGAATTGACGAAGGAGGACGAGGAGGGAGTGAATCTTCTGTTTGTGAAGAACGGGCGGATCGTGGTGTGTCACTGACAGTAATGCCGTAGCGACTCGGAGCTGATGGTTTGACGTGGTGATAATCCCGTCCAGTAAGTCTGTAGCAATACCATCCACGATAGTCGATAGTCCATGCTTTGTGGCCTTCTCGGAGAGCGCGACAAGTATGGGAAGAGGTAAAGACGCGGCCAGCGTTCTGTCCTGTCGTCGCAGCTCCGCGTAGGCCGCAAAAGGGTCGGGTAGAGCTTCCACCATTTTCTCCACTTGTGCATACGTCTTTGGCACCTGTGGAGGTAACCATGTTGAAATGCACGCAATTCTTTCCAACAACTCTTTCTCAACACCGGAAGTACGGTGAAGCATAGGCGCCAAGTCCACAGCCTCCGGCAAGGCATTATGCACAGTGACATTGACAAGTCTCGAGCGAGATAGAGCTTTGCCATGGATCTGGCTGCCAATTATTTGTTGCGCGTAAACACGGATCGGGGTGTGTACTCGAGGAAGTAAACGGCGACAAAGTAACATAAGTTAGCTGTCTCAGACCAATGTTAGCTCAGACAACCACAAACCACAAAACTAGTGAATTGGCTCACCGCATGCCGCATGGAGTCAGTCGACGAAATAGAATCGACGCCCCGAATGAACGCAACTTGCGCTTTGCGGAAGAAAATTTGGGTAGGTTCAAGGACTGTTAAAAGCAAACAAAGACAAACAGCCAATCTAGTGCTACAGTTCTCGACGCCATTGAAATTCATGTGAGACTTAAGTTTCTCTGTGGACTCTATGGGAGCAGGACAATCATCTGCAGCACAGGCGCAAAAATCCCATGCTTTGCATGTCTTACGAGTCACTGCTTCATCACCAGCCTCGCAGACGTCCATAGAGCCATTCTTCGACTTCATTGTCGGCTTCGATGGCAGTGATGCTTTCTACGCTGAGAGCGATATAGATGCTACAGAGCTTGAAAGGATAGTGGAAGAACACGAGGAGAAGACGCTTAATCTTTTAGTCTGGAGCAGCAAAACGCGCACAACTCGAGGTGCGTCTGGTGACTGGTCTCAGAGGATATGCTCATGGCGTTAACGATATGATCAAACTTAGTTGTACCAATTGTTCCCTCGCGGGCCTGGGCTTTGGCACAACAAGCGTCGATCCCACAAGATGATGCTGAGAACTCCCCTCAACCTTCCTTGTTGGGTTTGAGCATGCGGATGTGCGAATTCGAGAATGCGACAAATAATGTTTGGCACGTTCTTGAAGTCCTAGAAGGAAGTCCAGCAGAAAGTGCCGGTCTCGTTCCCTATGGGGACTGGATAATAGGATGGTCCGGCGGCATATTGACCGCGGAGAACGACTTTTACGACGTGGTGGAAGCTGTACGATATTATCTGATGATCTTGTGCTATTTTGGACAGCTAAACATTTGTATTCGCAGCATGTTGACAAGCCGTTGCGAGTTTATGTTTATTCGTATGACTTCGAGTATGTTCTGGTGCTGTAGCACGTGTTCTGCATTTCTCTAACCTGCCACTTTTCAGTAATCTCAGAGAGGTCGTACTAGTGCCCAATCGTCATTGGGGTGGCGAAGGACTCTTGGGATGTGTTTTCGGGTTTGTTCTTTTAAAATGCAAACGGATCATTGGACTGATATATTTCTGATAGTTTTGGACTTCTCCACCGCATCCCTTCGCACACGGCGGACGGCTCATCAGGCGCTGGCCTCCAGAATTCTCATAACGACCTTGAAGATCAGCAGCTCTTTGTTCCTGCCGATGTTTCACAGGGTTCACGATCTTTAGGGGCAGAAGATCGGCGCCGTCCTTTCGGAGTTTACCAGCGCCCAAGTGACATTGCACATCCTCGTCCCACCCACTTTAATGAAGTCACGCAAGGGCGACGACCTACTGGCGACGTGATTCGGCGTGATTCAGCGTCAACCGCTTCACGTCCTGGGACACCAAGGCGGTCCACGAATACACCAAATCCCGCATCACAGACACCGACCGTCAGCCGTTCATTTGGCTCGCTCCTCAATGGTGATTCGTCACCCCGCTCATAGTTTCGTTCTCACTCAAGGATCTACACACATCAAGGTACTGGAGCAACAGCAATGTTTTCTGGCCCAAGCCCGAGAGCCCTCCAGTTCAGTACTAGCATATCTACAGTTACCGGAAAGCCACAAGGCAATGACGAAGATGAGGGAGACAGTGATCTTGATGGAACGGAAGCCACGGATTATGGTAGTCTGACCTCAGTTGAATGATGAGCTGAATGGCGCCTAATCGGATACATCAGACTATTTAGATTCACGTTACTATAACCAGGCGCACTACGCCGAGCTCTAGGATTTCGTTCACCTCTATCGCTGGCTGAACGTTGTACGATATTTACAGGTTCACGTGTGTCTGATCATTGAGCTTGCTACCTCGGCAACCAGCAAATATTGACGCTATTTGCATGTGTTGTTGTATGCACTATCAAACGTTTCAAGTGTAAGACAGGCGCTTACTCGACCCCCGTGTTCTTTTGTTCAT
>QFEX01000124.1:99100-116343 GCA_003316505.1 Suillus alpinus
TTCGAGCTCCGATAAACTGACGCAAAGCATTCAAAATCCTCGTAAGTAATCGGTGGGGTTGGATAATCAGAATTGGTACTCCGCTCACAATTGTCACGCTTGGGCATTCTATGACCAGCGTGATTGCACCGTCGATAACACCAGCAACTCAGCTCTACTCTTGCTATAAAAATGCGCAGGAGGTGAGGATTTGTATAGAGGACCTCTGGAAAAAATCAAACCTTTTTTTTCTGGGATCTACACCTTCCCCTGATTGTTCTACATGAAAACTGGTGACTTTCGGTGATAAATCTGATGCCGAGGGTGTTCATCATGTTTTCATTTTGTTAAAAAAAATACAGTACTATGTATCAGTGATACAAGGTCCTATGACCAAGAGTAGGAGGTTTAGAATGTGTTGTGGTGTGTGCTATGAGGTGTTTTGCAACTCTCTACCATTTTGCAACTCTGGCCCAATGATAGTAATTAGGTTTGGATTAGGGTGTGTTTATTTGTTCTTATTGACAGCGTGGCCACCGTCCAATTGCAGCGCGTCGCGGCGCGTCCGTTCCTTCACGTACACTGACTTCCATTGCCTGCAGCACTAATGGCAAAACGCAAAGTCACTGTTGACAGTGACGAAGAGGCTCTAGATGCTTCATCTCAACACTCTAAGCGTGCTAGGACTGTCGATAGCGAAGAAGAGGTCATCGTTCACCGTTCGCGACACCGCAATAGGAAGCCTGCCAATGGCAACGGTAAGGCGCGTCAGGAGGATAGCGATGAGGATGATGAAGATGACGAAGATCCGACTCAGGAGGAGCACAACGAGGAAGAGGAGCAACGCTTCGAAGAACTCAATGGCGAGGCCATTCGCCAGCGCCTCGAGCAGAAGCGCAACACCTTTGGTGTCAGTAGGATCTCAGCTACTTCTGCCGATGCTTCAAACTGATCTATGTGTGTAGGGTATCGCAGAGCACGGAATCATCGAGTCCATTGAGATGCACCATTTCATGTGCCACAAGCGACTTACTTTCACGTTTGGACCTCAGATCAATTTCATTATTGGTGAGTATCACTTCGAGTACGTTAATAATATCCTAACGCAACTCTATAGGCCACAATGGAAGTGAGTGCTCAATGGCCGACCGCTCCTATCCTTCGTTTAACTGACTTGCCCATGTCAGGCGGAAAGAGTGCCGTGCTGTCCGCGATCACAATCGCACTTGGAGGAAAGGCGAACTCGACAGGACGTGGCAGCGGCCTAAAATCTTTCATTCGTGAAGGCCAACAGTAAGGTTGACTCGCTCACTCATGTCTATATTACTGACCTTGTGACGTTACACAAGGATATCAGAAATCACCATTTCGCTCAAGAACCAGGGCGAGGAAGCATATAAGCCCAAAGAATATGGAAAGAGCATTGTTATTACGCGTAAATTTACCAAGGACGGATCTTCTTCGTGGAAGATCAAGAGTAAGGACGGCAAGGTCGTGTCCACAAAGCGAGACGAGCTTTCAGCCATCTGTGATCACATGAACATACAGGTCGATAACCCCATGAATGTCCTTAGTCAAGGCGAGTACCATGTGCATATATGCGTCTTCAGTTCAATGTTAAAGTTTCCCTAGATGCTGCTAGGCAGTTTTTAAGTGCTTCCCATCCCTCCGACAAATACAAGGTTGGTTTGTCCTCGCATTCTGATGTACTTAGTTCACTGCGTGCATTACAGTTCTTCCTGCGAGGAACCCAGCTATCGCAGCTTTCCGAGGAATATGATGCGTGTCTTGATAATATTAACCAGACCAAGAAGGTGCTACACCAGAAAAAGCAAGTTCTCCCCGATCTACGTGCCACATTCAAGGAGGCGAGTGTACGCTTCGAAGAAGCAAGCAAGGCACGAGAGCAGCGCTGCAAGGTTGATGAGCTCAAGAAGGAGCTTGCCTGGGCTCACGTCGCAGCGAAGCAAGGGGTAAGAATGGTTCTCCTTGACATTCCCCTTGACCCGCGTCGCATGGCTAATTGTATGTATTGTGAATAATGAGCTGACGCAGATGTCTTTTCTAGGAGATGGAGGCGAAACTTGGGGAAGTTGCAAAGGCGGAACGCCGCTTGCCCAAGATTGAAGCTGAGATGAAGACAGCTGAGGTGTGCTCCCAGAAAGTCATGGTTACTGATATTCATATGCTCATATATTTTCGTTAGTCCCAATTCCAACTCGCCTCCGATGCTGTAGAAGAATTTGATAAGGAATATTCCGCACTTGGCGACATTGATCACCTCACCAAGCAGCGCGATGATTACCAAGAGAAAATGCGCGCCAACAGGGTGAAGATAGGAAACTTCAAGGTCTATCCACCTTATCTTCTGCTTTAGTTCTGTCTGACACGATCATGATTTCGTTCATTTAGAATGACGAGAAGCAAATGAATACCTCTCTTACCTCTCTCAATAATGCCATCGAGAACTACACGAGAAATATTGCTGAAGAAGAGCGTCGCCTCGCTGCAGACACACAAGTAAAACGAGACGAGCTTAATCGAAAGGTGCAGTCCGCCAGAACAGACGTCACGAACGCCGATCAAGCGCACAAAGACTTCCTTGAAGCTAAGCGTCGAAAACTGGCTGAGCAGGAAGGCATCAAGCACAAGGGACTGGCCGCCGAAGCCAAGAAGAACAGCGCACAGGAACGTGTCGCTGCTGTCCAGAGTATGATTTCTCAGTGCAAGGAGAAAGGGCAGAACGCACTTGCTCCGTATGGCCGAGACATCAAGAGTGTCCTCGACCAGATTGCGAAAATGAGGTGGCATGGGGACATTCCTGTTGGTCCGCTTGGCATCCATGTCAAGCTGAAGGATATGGCATGGGCTGATTTGATGAGAATTCAGCTGGGAGGCCTGATGAGCGCATTTGCAGTCACCGATGCCAGGGACAGACCACAACTCAAAAGGTTACTCGACCAGACGAAGAAGTGCGCTAGTCAACCCTTTCATTTTTTTGTCAGGCTGACCATGATATAGCCACCACATCAATATTATCATATCCGAGCGCGACATGTTCGACTTCAGCGCAGGAGAGCCACCCAATCACATTCCTACTGTTCTTCGAGTCCTGGAGGTCAGGCTGCATCGTTCCCATTACTGTCCATCTAATTTTGTTATCCAGATAACAGATCCTTACGTCCTCCGCCTGTTAATTAACCAAGCAAATATCGAGCGTACGGTCGTTGCGCCCAAGCGTCTTGATGCTGACAACATCCTGAAACGAATGAGTGGAGGGGGTGTCGCGTGGGCAGCCGATTACATGCGTGTCCATCGATATGCCGAGGGGGGTGGTCAGTCGATCAAATTGCATCGGCTTCCTCCCAGTGACCCCCGCAACATGATGTTCACGTCGAGTGACTCTGCCTCTGTCCTTAAGTTCGTCGGTATTGTACAATCTCACAATCATGCTGACCAACTTGCAGCACTTGGCAAGAGAATTTGCGGAATGCAGAGGATGAATTTAAGGCTGCCCAAGCAGAGGCCGCTCAGCTCAGACAGGAGTTCCAAAACTTGGCACGCGAAATCAATGGAATGAGTGTCGGTCTTCCCATTCCTTTCCGTTACACCATTCCTCACAATGTATGGTTTGACAGGAACAAGACCGATCCTTATTCGAAGCCCACCGTGCTGCGAAACAAGAGCTTGCTTCGCTTCAAGAGGAAGCAAAAGAAGAGATGCCGGCTGATATCATGGGCTTGCAGAGCGCGAAAGAAGTATGTGCATGTGAACTTTCTCTGTTCCAGCTGACAACCCTCTGCATAAAGGAAGCGGAAGCGGAAAAGGCCTCGATCATGCAACAGTTCGAGGACGCAGTCAGCAGAAGAACGGCTATCGATCAAGAGCAGGCTACTTTACTTACGGAATCGAACAAAGTCAAAGGTCAGATCCATAACTTTGAAGAAGCGCGTCAGGGAATTCAGGTATGAGATATGAGTTACTCTCATGTTCCGTTTGCGTATCACCTGACGCCGAATATAGAAAAAGATTGAGGACGCTGCTGCGAGCCGTCTTGAAGCCCAAAGCAACAAAGGTCACTACACAAAGAAACTTGGGGACGAAAGGAAAAAGGTTGAAGCCATCGATGCTATCGCGAAACAGCTACAGGAGGAATTCATAGCAAGTACCCCAGCATTCATGCATGAGCTTGAGCACTGACGTTCTATCAGAACTGGACCACAGGTGCTGAAGAGTACTGCGAACGGGTTGAAAATCCTCGCAAAGTCGATGCAGTGGAGCGTACTCTCGAATCCGTTCAGAAAGCACTCAAGGAACGGGAGCGCAGACATGGCGCAACGGTCGAGGAAATGACGATTGAGGTGAACAACGCGAAATCTGTCCTAGACAACGCAGAACGCGATCTGAGGAGTCTAGCTTCCCTGAACAACGTAAGGCTGCTTGCGCCAGTGGCTCATTTCACTAACGCCATTCTTTAGGCTCTGAAGAGGTCGCTTGTCATTCGCTTAACCCGCTGGCAAGAATTCCGGCGCCACATTGCTTTACGATGCAAGGTTGTATTTCAGTACCATCTTTCCAATCGTGGGTACTATGGAAAGATTTTGTTCGACCACGCCAACCAAACGCTCCAGCTGAAGGTATGTCTTTCTTTATGCGAATGGCCTACTGCTTACAATTGGGGTCAGGTTCAAACTGATGATCAAATGGCCACGCAAGGGAGGGACAAAGATCCCCGGTCGCTGAGTGGCGGAGAAAAGTCATTCTCCACGATCTGTTTATTGCTCTCGCTTTGGGATGCCATTGGCTGCCCCCTTCGCTGCCTAGGTGAGTGCAAGCACGCAGATTTTCTCTCCTTTCTGACCGTTTTCCAGATGAGTTCGACGTTTTCATGGATGCTGTTAATCGCCGCATCAGTATGAAGATGATGATCGACACTGCCAATGCTTCGGACAAGAAGCAGTATATCCTGATCACGCCCCAAGACATGGGCAACATCCATGTCGGTCAGACAGTCCGTGTTCATCGAATGAGCGATCCCGAGCGTGGGCAGGGCATCCTGGCGTTCACTTGACCTTCGGAGGCTGTTTGCTCTCATGTTTTCTCTGGTCTTGAGCATCGTTACGAGACATGTTCAGATGATACATTATTCGTTCATGCTTTTCGAGTACAATACTCCAACACTTTAATTATTATGATATGCCAACTAGTCAGACACGCAGTTCAATATAATGGTCATGCTACGAGTAGTTTGAAACCCTACCATTTTTTGGCTGCCACTATCCAGTGAATAGCGGATTTCTCTGGATATTCGGTATACATAGTTCGGAGCAGTGACCGTGCCGCATGGCCTTCGTCCACGCATCATTTTTTACCGCTACACAATATTCGATGAACACCGAGCGTGAAATTCATTCACATGGTGAATGTGTGCCAGGTTCAATACAACCACAATATTTCTGTCAACCGAAATTACAATGTATAAACAGTTCCGTATATGCTGGGTTTTGCGAGAAATAATTGTCTTGGAATACTTATGCATTAATTAATCGCATGACGGTTGTGAAATGGGTATCGAGGGAATCGTCAATCCGATAGCTTCTTCCCTTCATCCTTGAAGTTCTTGAGGTCATTTCGCCATGGCTCCCACACTTGTCCATATTTCTCAAGCAGCCCCGCCAACTCCTCCCGCTGTTCCCTCTGCAGCCAAAATGAGTATGCGTCACCGATTAATCCAGCTAGACTCACTATATTCCAAGGCTCCTCCGTGTATACATCAGTGAACAACTCTTTCAGGTCAGGTTTCTTAAGAGTCTCCGCGCGCTTGAACGCCGCGAGCACATCCTGTTTCAAACGGGACTTGAGCTCTTCCTCTTCTGTCTCGTTCCACCATCCCCGGGATTCCATGAATAGGCGGAAACGCGTGATGGGGTTGTCAATCTTCTTTCTGTTCTCGACTTCCTGGCGACCCCTATAGGCAAACGAGTCGTCTGACGTCGAGTGGTGGCCAACTCTATAAGTCATTATCTCAACCAGGACTGCCCGACCGCCTTCTAAGCACCGCCTTCGCCCCTCCTTGACAGCGCTCAATACCGCGAGTACGTCGTTTCCGTCAACACGAACGGTATCGACACCATAACCTGTGAAGAAAATTCTATTACTGTGATACAAATGCATGACGTGTGATCAGGTTACCTGGGCCTCTGGCGCTCAGAGAATCGCCATAAAATTGTTGCGAGCTTGGGGTGCTGATAGCGAAACCATTGTTTCGTGCAAGGAATAATGTTGGTGAAGGCAGCGTGGAAGCAAGAAGCATTCCAGCATGGAAGTCCCCCTCGGACGCTGCCCCTTCCCCGAAATATACGCAGGCCACATTTTTGGAGCGTCTCGCTGGGTCACGTTTCAGTGCATAGCCAACCCCAGCAGCTTGTGGTATTTGGGTTGCGAGTGGAGATGATATCGGGTGAAAATGATGCTGTTTGGAGCCGAAATGCTAACAGAGAGCCAGTAAATTCTGAGCAAAGAAACGACAATGAGGCAAGGAGACATACTACAGGCATCTGGCGGCCTTTGCCAGAATCTTCGTGGTTTCCGAAACATTGTGCCATGACACGGTCAAGAGTGAAGCCACGCCACAAGAGCACCCCAACTTCACGGTACTGTGCTGCAGTGGAATTAGCAAAAACATGAATAATGAAAACATTCGTCCGACCTAATACTCTGGAAACAAGGCTCGTCGTAAAATCAAACGAGACGATTCTTAGAGACACTTACTCGTCGTCATCAGCCAGTGCAGCAGCAGAGCCAATCACAGCAGCCTCTTCTCCATACTTGACATGGGGTTAGCGACTATTCATACATACGTGGACATTTATCTTACAGAAGTCATCTAAAGATACCTCAGCAAATGTTTGAGGGGCATTAAACTTGTGCACGTACATAAAAGGATATTTTGCCCTGGCGTTGGACATTGTAAAGTATATTATCCAGCGTCGGAAGCAACTGCATATTTTCATATCTAATTCAAGCCTGTGTAAGCTATAATCCTGAGTCACTGCGAAGCCAACCCACAATCGCCGCGCGAACTGTTCGCTGATCTGAATGAACTTAAACGTCAATGGGTCTGTTTTGGATAGAAGCATGCACACATGCCTCGGGCACTTCAGCGCCTTCTATTGGAATACCAAGCCCATCAAGAACTCTATAACTTGGTATCTTGCTACCATCACCAGTCACAGAATTGAAGAACGCAAGCTTCGACACGACTGGTGAGTCCGTTGTCGGGAGACAGCCTAATGAAGAAGAGGCAGGTTGATTTGAGAGCGCCCGACATCTGGAGCGAATGCTTGTCAGCAAGGGAGAACGTTTGAATGACAATGAACGCAGCATTTCGAGAGACGCGATGGCAGTAGTTCCGGAACAAGAGCCCTACGGAGCTTGGGTATTAGCCGTCCATTAAAGTATTTGATCTAAAAATAACTACTTGACATCATACCATTCAGAGCGAAGCATACTAACGCTAATAAACCACTGTGTATTTAAGTACTGTGTCTATGTATTGTATGCTTGCTCTACATACTGGAGGAACCTGGGACTCGAGTAAGAGTACCCCCAGTCGATCGAAATAGATAATCGTCAACATGGAATTGGTGATTCGACTTCCATTCGATCGTAGACGTGTAACGGTAAATCATGATGTGTAATTTGCGTACTACGGTTAAAGTTTGTGTCTTCTGTCGTTGAAATCCATGAGGCTTAATCAATGATAGACTCAAAAAGCTTATAATTACCTCGTGTAGATCTCTATAAAATGATTGAAAATTGTGCACTGTGGGATGGAATTGTTGCAAACGCACTTCTGATCAGTCTTTTGGTAACTTTAAAGCTTCATTTGCAGCTTTCTTCCGGCCGCCCATAAGTAATGTCACATAGTCCGCGCCCCCGAGAATATGGTCTCCCGTGGGCTTGCTTGATGAGGGTTTTGGCTTTGACTTTGATTTAAGATCTGCGCGCCTCTTTGCAGCCTGTACATGCGATGATACTGCATGTGCACTCGATATATTGGCAGTACTGAGAGATCCTGCGGATGAAGGGTGTGATGCAGATGATGCAGGTGTCTTCTTTTTCTAAGGGGACACAACTTCGTTGTTAGACCTACATAGAAGTCTGGCATACAAAGTGATCGTCGACAACTCACGATGCGTTTGTGCAGCTTTGCGTTCCGCCCCATCTTGATGGTCTGAATCAGAAAGACTCGGTGCTCGCTGTAATCTGGATTCTGGACTCTGCTCTAAGTAGTGCTAGTAACTTTATACTTCAATTTTCCAACATCTCCTTGTCACGTGCAGCTCAACCAGTTTAAGTTGGTGTCTTCACCTGGGTCTTCACTGAAGGTTCAATACAAACTTTGCATAACCTTCAAGTTGTGCCAGTGGGCATCCTGTGTGTACGTCGTCAACGACCTCTAGTACTGTCATGAATTAGCAACTCAATTGCCAGTGTGCCAGCTATGATTGTATTGTAGAGGTGAGCTTGAAATTTTTATAACTGGTGTCTGACGCTGTCTGTGCCCCCTCACAGTAGGAGCGTCGCTTTATTCACAATTGATCAGTCTCGGCGCGCAGAAAATTCTGCCGGATGCTAGTGTCGTCAATGCACAACGTGTTTGGAGTCACCAACTAAAAACATGAACTATAATTATGCGGCAGTGGGGATTAGTATTGCGTTCCCTCGGAGGATGTATCACATGCGTCTTAACGACTGTTATCCCCCGGCGTGTAATTATTGGCAGCCGTTGGTCCTGGTTGCAATGTTCCCTGACCCCGTTGCCATACCATATCTTCTGCAACATCGACAATACTGCCTGTTATTGGTTTTACCTCGAGCGCGCGTGGGGAGGCGTGGAGCTGCGTGGGGCTCGCATTAGACCCATGCGATCACCACCGTCGATGTGCGATGATACCGGAAGCGTGATCATCATCACTGTTGAAAAGCATGGTCTCCCGAGTCCGCCAGCGCAGTGGAGATTCAGTGGAGATAAATACATTGAGGGATCATGCCCTGTCCGGTACAATGATTTTCTGGAATACTCACTTGTGAGTCATCACCGTCACTCGCACAACTCCAACCACTTTCCTTTCGTCCTATCCTCCTAGCGCAACGCCTTCGTGACTGTTGCCATCGTCTGTTTGCTGGTATGGTTACATCGACCGCCATTGGCGCTTGGCACGAAAATGTTTTTGAATTCCACGAAGCCTTTGCTGTTGGGCCAAATGTTCGTTGCTTGTTTGCTGTAATTTGAAATGGGCTGCGGTGATCCAGCTTGCATTGAGGGCAGTCGTCTCCGATCCGGTCCCTCTAAAACTAACCCCTACCTTCGAGAACAATATGTAGATAAGTTATGTATGATACCTGCAGAGTGTTATTGCGGTTGCATTCACCCTTCTCCTGGGCTCGCTTGAACGTCGCAATTGTGTACTGGGATCGCTAACTGAGTGACATGTTATTACATATAGCAACTCGCATGCAGTAACGGATCGTGGTCCATGTGGTGCGGGGGAACAAATGCTTGTATGTTTGACATTTCTCAGAAACTGCACGGTACATAACTTTGAAGTATGCACGACATAACAACAACCAATACATCATCAAAACATCATCAAGCAGTCGGGAGGACATATGTGGATTGAGGTCGAGACCCAAGTCCACTCTGCGTGTCCGATTAGACAGACCATCACTAAGATATGTGTTGTACTCACCTCTTCATAAATCTTCTCTATCCATTCCATATTTGCAATAGAGTCCTCAGGGCTCATCCAGGTTTGTGGTGTTCGGCCTTTGACCTTGTCCACAAAAGCTTCCAGCTGATACCTGTAGGTAGACCACCACTCCTCTCCTTTACCACCCTCGAATGTGTACGCTTTCTCAGTCCTCGAAACGCCGCCATCAGGTGTCACGGTGATAGAGTGATAAATCACTGGCATCACGAAGTTGAACAACTCGATGGAGCCGCGTTCGCAAACTGTGCGGACGGAAACTTCCGGGAAGCGGGGGATAAAGCCCAATCGGAGAGGGATGGCGAAGTCGCATTTGATCATAGACTTCACTGGCTCACCGCCAGGCTCCGAGGAAGCAAAAGTTAGATTGGCAGTGGTGCCTGTATCAATACGTGGATCTCTTGGGTACCGCATTGCAGTTGCGGAAATCACCGCGCTAGGGTTGTTTGATGCAAGATAACGAACACAACTTAAAGGGTAGCCTTGGAAAATCATGTTAAAGGGGTTCTTCGCGGGAGAATGGGAAACTGACATCCGCAATCCATCATCGCACCGCCACCAATATCATAATTCATCCGAATGTCATCGTTGCCAATAAGACCCTTCGGAAACGCCAGAGCTGCATTTACCTCCTTGATAGCGCCCAATTCGCCACTATCAATGATAGCCCTGACACGTTGAATAGCGGGGTGGAACCTGACATATTCGTCAAGACAGTCCTTCGTTGCGATTAGATAGACACTTGCCTATAGTGGAATGCCTCAAGAAGAACAAGCCCTTTCTGGTCCGCAAGAGAAAACATACGCCGGGTTTCTTCGGCGGTGTTGCCACTGGGCTTCTCGAGAAGCACATGCTTGCCGGCAGCGAGAGCCTTCATTGTCCATTCATAATGTAGACCGTTGGGCAGCTAACGGGTCCTTAGTCACAGCGACTTCGCACGCAACGGCGTTCAATCACGCACGGGGTTGTAAACAACATCTATTGCAGGGTCATCGAGAAGTTCTGTCATGGGGCAGTCAACACAAAAGATGTCACTGTTAACTTGTTGTCTAACTTACCTTGATAGCCATCTTTCCCTCCATACCATTTCTTGAAACCATGCTTCTTCGCGAAACTCTCGGCACGGCTGATGTCCCGGGCCGCAACAGCATAAAGTTCTACTTCCGGATGGCTTTTGGCAGGCAAAACAAGGGCAGGAGGAGCAATTGCGGCTGCCCCAAGAATTCCAAATTTCAGCGGAGGAGAGGCAGTGTTATCGTTATCTTCCACGTTGGGTAGACGAGGTGGACTGATGAAGGCCTGCGATAAAAACCGTGAAACCCGTATATTACAAGCAGTCCTAGTAAGGTCCGTAGAAACCGACTTACCGCATAGAAGCGCTTGAACGCACCAAAGACGGAGGACATGTGTTGTACACTGACAGCTGCAAGGTGGGAACCAAAAAGGAATATTCTGTTTCTGGTCACAGCCTTCAAATCAAAAAGTCACATCAGTACCAGTCTTCACGATGAAGAAAGCCTCACAGCGAAAGCGGACTTGAGCAGGTCGGCGGAACAGAAATCAATCAGAATGAGGTTTCATGAATCATGAGATCTCAATGAAATTTCATGAGCCCCATAACTTGGCTGATCACGACATAGAGTTAGGGGCCATTTGGCAATAAATATTGGCAATATGACATGCAGATAGGACTTACTAGAGCGCAAAGGCAACGTTAAGAATTGTTGTGCGCTTGAGGGCACTGCCAACGAAGTTGTCTTGTATTCTGGTAGTACATGCGCTACCTTCGAGGTACTCAGTATTCTGGTAGTGCATGTGCCACCTTCGAGGTACTGATAATGCACTGCTGATCAGCAAGCCTTTTGAAGACTCTGACGATATAGTTATATTAACTTGTACTGGACAATGGCATCATTAACATGCATTTGTTCTGACAGATCCCGATCATCGCAGCGAAGTGAACCAGCAGAGTACGGCAAGGGATACTAGTACAGAAAGGTAGAGAACAGGTGAAGGTACCTTGGAGCAAGAGGCACGTAAGCTAGGGACGTACAGCTTTTCCAGTAGTATCATGAGCTACTTTAGCTAACGAACTACATTATCATCTGCTAGTGCGGGGGGGTCCTAGGGTCGCCTAGGTCGCATCCGCGATCTGCTAATTAATATTTACTCAGGGTACATGTTACTTAGACACATCAGTCTCCTCGCCATTTGACCTACGGTCGGATCTACTGGATAACGATGATGTAGCGGAAACTTCATCACTAGTACTTACGAATCCTTTTCCTGAAACTTAACTTGACTGCTCAGCAGGCTCGTTCAGGCCTCAGAGTCTTAACTCGTCGAAGCGCCACTTTGTAGATTGGCAGGGTCGACACAAGCAATAACTGCGAGGTACCAACTGTGAGGTACTATGAAATACGATAACTTCATTTGACAAGTGCAACGTAGATTGCGATGCAGTGTGGGGTAGCCCTGCTATTAAGCCCGGCGGTATGTGTCGCTCGTGAATCTTATCATCTGATAAGTACTAGTGGCCAGCCGTGGTACCTTGAATGCCCTGTGTCACATTCATATTCTACGTCTCGCTTGGTGTCACGGGTCTAACAACCATTGGCGGTGGTGATCAACGAGCTGTACCTTGATACCAAAAGATACCAATAGAAACGATGCTTCTGCTTGAACGCAACCCCGTACAGGCACAATGGGGATATCTTTGGATTGTGGTCAATATTATTGTCTGAAGGACAGGGCTAAGGATCACATATCTAGACACAGGAATCGCGTTTAAGCCTCAAACTGACGTGGATGTGATCTGAGAAGATATGCAAAGCACTGACAAACGGGACGCCGTGTGATTTGAAGTTGGTTCAAGGTTCGTCCGAGCATGGACCAGCTCATGGCGGTTTGTGCGCTAGGCTTGATCCCTATTGAGCGAGCTTGCACCGAGGCGAACAATGGAATGCAGTCATCTCTCTTCATATCTCCATGGCCCAATACAACAGTAGCCAATGACGGGAACAGTATTTCAGGATGAGTCCCCGATGCCGAAGGGCTTCGAAGGGTCATCCTGCTCGCGTATGATGAAATTTCATGACGCCTGTCAAGGAGGCTGGGGACATGCCACATTTTCCGGGTTATTGATACAACTTGTTCCAAAGTTAACGCGATAAGTTAGGACCGGACAAGCACAGATCAGTGCTAAGTTTGCAAACATCTCGTTTAGCACTAGCGCGCCGAACAAGCCGCCTCGAGGATACCAGTAGAAGACAGGCTTACAGAGACTGGGGTGCCATTTTTGGCGTGATCAAATTGAAATGGAACACGATCGATAACGTCTATTCAAACGGGTCCATGCTCTAGCATTACGGTACCCTTGCAAATCCGCTCTCACGATCCAAATTTTGAGAGGAGCGGTGAAGTTAAACCGGCTTTAATGCAGCCAATCATACGCGTTTCATTACCCACCGTGGTGTGTGATACTCTTCAAATTTGCCCTCCAGTGCTAGGCAGGAAAAACGCGTAGCCCATTAGCGACCATCACCGGCCAGATGTTCCTCCGAGACGTCCGCGCACTTGTTCTACCGCGCGATACATGTCTGCCGCTGATGACTGCGGAAGTCCAAAAAGCTCTAAGATGTGCGGAATAGCTTTGCGAGTAAGCAATAGCCGTTGCGAGGTCTTGTGGACGTTAGATGCATCAGGCTGTGATGAAGAAGCTGTGGCATCATTGAATGAACGGCCGTTATTCGTGTTTGAAGCATTCGCCGCCGGTAGTGATGCCGCGGATCGAGGAGGGGGCGCCGCTGGCGAGCGCATATTTTCACTGTTCGATAAGGATGGGACGTAAGAAGCATAGAGTTGATCAAGTGCCGAACTCGGCTCTGGCGCGATTAAGCCGTGCTCTAAAAGGGACGACATATACTGCGAAGTTCTATATGCTGTATAGGGTGGTCAGAGTGTGTCGAAAAGAAGAAAGGCTATTCAGTCTCAAAAAAGACTGCACTAACCTCTGTAATGTGACCAAGATCTCCATGCACAGAAGAAGAATGGCAGGTTTGGTATAACGGCTATAACCACATGTTGATTAAAAAAAGATCGGAGGTGTCAGTCAATGTCGAAAACACGTTATTCAACAACGCGTCGCGACCGGAAGACTCACGGACAAGGATGAAGGGGACTGTCAGTGGAGCAATTGCCATCCACATCCAAAATCCTCTGCGATGCCGAGGCTCCCGACTGGTTAGAAGCGTGCGGAGGTGTGCAATTGAGGGATGCGACACATTATTCACACCCGTGGATGGTAGCGAAGCGTAAATGGATGGCGGATAAATCAGGGGTATCTGACAGGTAAGGTCAGTACACGCTCAGATAGAGCATCATTCAACTTACTCGCAAGGCCTCCCTCGGAGTTTGCTTTTCCGAAAACTTAACCTCATTGGCTTCTTGTCCGGTTATATCTGCGTGAGTAATGGATGGCCCTAAAGAAGGGTCAACACCTTTCAGGGCTAGCTCCTCGAAGTCTATGCGGTCGACGATGCGTTCGCCAAGTTCATAAGTTCGCAACTTAATAACCGAGCCATTCGTAGGAAATGAGGACGCGGACGCAATATTTCAGGGAGAAGACCTGCCTTCCAACTGCCTTCGGGTGCCTTTCCGAAACCAGCCCAAAGGTCGGCGGCTTTTGTGGACGCCCATTTCACTGCTCGCTTTATAGCAGACTGATCTTGCCTACTAACACTGTTGCCCTGAGAGAGGTCGAAGTGGTAGTAAATAAGCATTCGGTTGGGGTTGAAAACTGCGTGCGGCTTCAGGCTTTGATCAGGTGGGATCTTTGGGCGGGCAAGAGGCAAAGCAATTATGCGCATTGTACGCATCGCTTTAGGAAGAGTAGACATGATCCAGAAAGGAATAGAAAAGCATTTAGAGACAGCCTGCGATCTCGAAGAATTCAGCGGACCACGTGACATGTGGGAGCTAAGCGACTTGCATCTGTCCCTTGCGTAAACGGTGCTATCGAGTCGCGACCATGAATTCTCCTGATCCAGGCTCTCCGATCTCCACTGATTCATCTGATTCACCCCCACCCGATGATTTTCAGTCCGTTCCAAGTGGATCGAGTGCCCGCGGGCCTCACACATCGTTCCTCCATTCTGCCACGACCCAAATGTTGGGAAACATCACGTCGATGATGCCTAGCCCTGGGTCTAAGCGCCGTCTACCTGGCGGTTCTTCCTTCGATGGTCCTTCACGGAGAGATGCAAAGACGAGGAGACGAGAGGATGCAATGAGCATGATGGGCAATTCCCGCCGAATGACCGAAAGCCAGAATCAAAATGCAGGAGGAAGTAGCTTTGGACCGACTTCAAGTAATGCTTGGGGAGCAAAGAATGAACACGGGAGCAGGCGTGATAAGGAAGACCTTGTTGATATTTTAATGGCAGAGCAACTTAGAAAAGGTCAGTCAGCCACGATTGCAGGTTTAATGATACTCATTCTGACTGCTGTCGCATGTCATGCTGTTACTTACAGAATTTGGAGATCCGTTCTTGGAGACAGCGATTAAGAGCCTGAGCTGATCGAGGCACTCCATCTAAGTCGTTTCCCCTAGTTGGTAAGGAATAGTTTTTGCGTGAAGTTCCCAATGTATTCATTACGCCACATAGCCGCTCATATTATTGTCATTCTCGTATTGGACTCAGCAAGAACATCTTCTGAGCATACGTATTCACATTCATTCGAGTGGCATCCTTGAGTTATCTTCGTTCTTTGGTAGCGTCGAACTTGCATGACTTTTACTTCCATATCAGTCCGTCACCAGTGTAAGATTAGCACCCCATGTTTGAAATGGATTATCATCATCGCATTCCTATCACCGACCCGGCCTCCTGTGACTTCTGAACAGAAATTGGACACCCGCATACACCCGCCCTATAGCTAACAGGCTCTAACCCACTGTATCTCCCTGACGTTGTTTCATCCACGTCGTTCAGTGACAAGTGACAGAACATGATTCGATCTTTACTGTATGGATATTAGCCGACTTCCAAGAATAGTCTCCGTCGTTGTTAAAAAATGGCTTCGCCTGAGAACATTCCGGCTCGTCTCGGCTTTGATCACAACGACAAGGGATTGGAAGACAATCCACGTGCCATGGCACAAGAGAACGTCCCAGCCTCCGCACCCAAGGTAGACAGTAAATTTCCGTCGGATATGTTATCTTTCCCAAGTTCCTAATATCGGACCGACAGTTCAGTCTTGAGGTATTCAAATTCATATATGTATCTTTGCAACAGAACTTCATTTTAATAGGTCATCCGGTAATCGTGCCGCCATACAATACGCATTTGATTAACTCTTTCCTAGAAATGAGGCCAGTACTGCCGGAATCTCTGGCTATACACCGACGGGCAAACCAGCTCAAATTTGCCCCTTTCCGACGGAGAAACCAGAGAGTTTGCATTTTTGTTAATTGACAAAATCAAATGTATTGTCCTTGGGGATCGTAGATCCCATGTCGGAGATAGCCCCATTTTGCGGAGGGCCTACTCCCGACTTCCTATCGTAGGAGTTTGCGTTAACTTTGCTTGCAGGGTAGGTCATCAATTCAGTTTGGTTTCGCTGTCAAGAAAGGGGGGGCCGTTGGCCTGGCATAAGATCAGGTATTCTTCAGTGCTAGTTCAGTTTAACGTCTGACGACGTCTGCTTCGAGGCCCGAACCGGCGGGCTGTGGCACACCCATCTTCCTTGGCCGAACTTTCACCGGCACGCGTCCGCGTCAAGGTTTATACTACAATAGTATAGGTCCTGCTGCGCGGCTGGTCTGATTCGGTTCTTACCTTGGCTATCGACAAGCAGCAAGACATAGTGTTAATGCCTCAACAACAAATGTGATTGTTTTTAAAAATGTAATCGGTAGGTCATGACCAAGTCATTTATACTAAGACGGAAAACCAGCAGCTAGCTTATAAAATATGTATGAGACTGCGTGCCTCGAAGTGCTTATGTCCTTGAGAGAGAAGGGAATAGTACGCCATTTGACCTGTCCGTGGTTTGCTAGGCGGGTTCGAGACTGACGCACGCATCACGATCGTATGGTGGATCAGTATAATTGTTTGTGAGAGACGTGGTTAAAAATTCGACGGAGAGTAAAGAAGACTCAGTGAATGAACGAGTGTCAAGAATATACTATATAGGTGGGTAGGAAGGTCTGGCTCTGGTAGACCGTGGCATGAAAAGCGCGGGGTCTGGACAGGCAGCGACCGGGATCCTGGAAGATCAGAAGTCGATAATATCAGATATAAATATGTAGAATCGAGAGGACAGACCTTAATTAACGGACCACACTTTCATGGCAAATTAAACCAGAGCACATTAGATTATGTAAAGAGAATTTGGACGTGGGCGGGTGTGTGGACAAACCGAGGACAGCGAAAATGACTCAGGGAGTGTAAATTGAAAGAAGAAGATTCGAGACGAAGCGTCGTGATC
>QFEX01000126.1:2542-53051 GCA_003316505.1 Suillus alpinus
TGGTCATCATTAGCAACACAGCTGGCCCTTGGTCTCTGGGCGGCAGACAACAAATTGGATGAAATGGGTGCTCGCCTCAGAGAGTGGGCATCTGTTTTCACAGCTGTCGCCATTGTGTGCAACCGGCGCTCGCCCTTGCACTGTGATCCTCTGTCTCGGCCCCAATGGTTCGATGTCATGACTAGCGTTGGCAATTATGGAGCGGCAAGGATGAAGATGCCGAATATAGGCATTGAAATTGTGTATGATTCAGGTGCCATGGCTGTTGGTTCAGGAAGAATTATCAGGCATGGGGTAGATATGGATGCCGGCCGAATAGCCTGGGTGTGGTATATGAGGGATGATGTACATGAGTTTGTAGATATGCCCCGAGCTGACTACTCAAGGTACCACTCAATAGTCAGCGGCACCGTAAACAGGGCTTAGAGTTTCCGAGCTTTAACTGCATATGTCGCAGATATGTCCCGAGCATACCACTCAATAGTTGCCGATACATACAGAATACTTCGGGTTCTCAGCTTTGACTGCATATGAGATATGCCCAGAGGCCACTCTCTCTACTCAATAATCGCTGCCGCCAGATCTTTGCCACTGGAACATGCTGTCGGTGATCCAGGAATGGTGGTCATCAATACTCTCAGCGGTTCCAGCGTGATCAATAGGGATATTTGGCACCGTCGGCGATCGTCCCATCCCGGCAATTCTGCTGTCGGTGATCCAGGAATGGCGGTCATAAATACCCTCAGCGGTCCCAGCATGACAATGATCAATCAGGATATTCACCATCGGCGATTGTCCCATCCCGGCGATTTTAGATTTATGGGTGGTCATTTATATAGATATACTGACTCCGATATGTGCATATAGCAATGGGTATATACCGTGTCGGCCATGCCGGATATATGTTCAGGTGTCAGCGAGTTCATAAAGGGCCCACCCCTCACCCTCAGGTAACATCCAACAGTCATAGCCTATATACCATAACACTACTATCCATTATATTATTGAGTTCCAGAAAGTGTATACCGCAGGCCCACCCCTGAGACTCGAGTATTGTCCACCACCTGGCCCACCCGGTATATGCAGGGATAATCTCACATGTGGGCCCGTCCCTTAGGTAAGGGGTACATAGTAATGTGGGCCCATGGTGGGTTGGCCCGACTCTTATGGAGAAATGTCAACATGGGCTGTCCAGTAAGTAAGGGAATAAGTCACTGCATTATGTGGATGGCCCACATCACATGTTCCAACCTACAGTCAGCAAATATGGTGCAGTGGCGATAACCAGCGCTCTCACACTCAGCCAATGCAAGTGAAACTGACACATTATCCTGCATGATTGCAAGGGCAACTCCGTCAAACAAAACACAACCAGTGAACTCCATAGTGCACACAGGGCATGAACAGTGATTGATGGGCCACAATAGACTTCAAAAGCCACATACAAAAAGACTGAGGAGTAGCATAAATCGCAGCATGATATTGGGGGTAATAAAGTGGATCATAATAATCAGGGTAATCACATATATCGTGAAGAGTGGTTGGTGGACAACATTGCTCGTCCACAACATGCAGAACATGAGAAGGTGCCTTCACCAGAAATGGCCTGGCAAAGGAACAGTGAGCAAGTGAGCCACAACCAATAATTGAATCTTACATGACTGAGAAGAGACGAGAAAACGATGGGGAGCCTCAGACAAAGATGACAAACAGGGAATGTTGAGGGAATGCATAAAAAGTTTCAGATTACACAACTCCGACGATGACATAAGCTTCCCACACATCATTTGGCAGAACAAAAGCCCATTTGCTGCAGACAGAACCCTCCCCCACTAATCATAGGAGTCAGGAACTAATGTATTGTATTGTGGCTGCTCTAGGATGAAAGACTTCTCCCCACAGGCGGATGGGTTGGAGTCTGTGAGTGACCTTGTAATACAGTAAACAATCAAGTGTGCCTTTGATCCTAAACTGGACGAAATGTCGACATCAATAATGTCGACCCCTCCATTTCCATCTGGTCATTCTCGCGCAGACTAAAAAGCACACGGGATGCCAACATACTGTGAAGGACAAGTTGTGGCCTGTCATGGTGCATCAATTATTTCATCAGACCATCCTAAACGAATTGCCACGCACGCATCCATCATCTCGTCATATGATATCTTTCCCAAATCAGCAAAAATTGAGCAGATACCGCATGCAACTTACCGGCACTACAGACATAATCACTATATTGGCCACAGAAACAACTGGAAAAAGTGCTTCAGCACAGGACATGTCACAATTAACAAAAAGTGCATCGCACAAATTATGGCAGTCATATATCGTACTCCGCCCTGGAAGACGGCTCTCACTAGACGGCTGTTGGAATCCCTGTAGTCTTGATATCTCTTGAAAACCGTTAAAGACATCAGCACTGTGGATGGGATTGAAAAATTGTGTTAAGATGGGACGGAAACAGTATATCCTTACCCAGTTCGAAGGCCACGAGAAAGCCGTATTGAATGGCACTGCTGCGACCCGCTTGAAAAGTGCAGTTGCTTGTGGGAGGATCTTTAAAACAAAGGTTTTCGTCTACAACAACGAAAGAAGAATGAGGGAGACCCACCTGAAGGGTTTGCAGGCGCCACTAGATTACCGACAACTTGTGTAATACTAACAGCACACGCTATGCAAATCTACGTTTTGATATCAACAGACGATGAGTATGAGCATGCATTACCAGACCAACGTACTGCTGCCAAGACCAGTAATACTGCCAAGAGCTTTTTGCTCTGTTTCCAGAACGCATATGTACGAATGATCAAAAGACCTATAAAAAGATATTTCAGGCCCAGACGACACTACAGACATGGAGCGAACCTTCAGCAGCTACGATACTGATGATGTGAATTGCTGTGGTAAAAATCAGTGACAAGACGCTGACTGCTCAGAATATTGATCACCATTTGAAGCCCTGCTGAAATTCCGGCACTGTACATCGATGTCCATCAGTTCATACAACAGCCATATAAGCAATATACACTAACATCCTCGTTCGCTCGTGTAGCAATAGCAGCTAGTTGCTAGTTTATGTCACACACCAGGAGATACAGGTAGCTGCTCACCATATGAAGTCATGCCAGCAGCTACAAATGCCATGTAGCGTGAAATCACGAAAAGAACACGACTGGCGTTCCAGCGCCTGTTCCATGTCCATCGAATCTTAAAACATTGTCAATGGATGTTCGAACGCGATGAAGAAATACTCACCTCAGGCTCGAGCGTTAAAAAATAGTCAAAAATCTATGAAGTATAAGAGGGGATACTCTTCATGACTTGTAGACCCACCAAAACTCCTAGACCAGCCACTACGCATGTTCAAGATGAAAATAGTGGAAATTCTTGTATGAAGTCCACGTACCATTGCAATACTAGAGCAGTTCCAGTCAATAACTTTCATCTGGAGAGTATATTCGGGAATTCTTACCTTCGCCGTCTGAATCCCCGTATTGACTATGGGCGCGACCATTGCACGCTCGTAGCAGATAAGACTCCAGAGCTTGCTCTTATACACTCACATTATTTGAATTTGAATCCGGTTTGCATTCGCCGTGTGAGATTAAAATAAACTGCACAGGTAATTGAATTGAGTGGGAACCAGCAGCACTGCCAGTGCAGTCCAATCTTGTCCAATCTGTATCGTGAAGCTGATGGTGGCACTCAATCTCTCCACGCAGTGCGGACTAAGCCCTAATCAGTTGCCCGTAGTAAGGGTGAATTTGAAATATAATCACGAGAAGAGAATGTGTGCGGGTGGAAATGTTGAAACCAGTGTTTGCTCCACTCAGGTTACCTTACTGCTTTGATGAACATGCGAGACGCCCGTACTATGCAGAACAAGCTGTGAGCTGATAATTGGCTATCAAAATGCCAAGCATGACATATTTCAACAACTTACATGTCCATCATCTTGTCCCTCAGTGACAATCAAGGTCGAGGCACAGAAAACAGTTCAATTACTTGCCATCAATACGGATATGATAAGCTTATCTGCTGCAGAAACCACCATGTCGTTCAATTTCAGCAGAGGGGTAGATCCTAGAAATCTTCACATGCGAATTATCGTGAGCATATATCTCATTCCATCCAAGAAGAGCGTAGCATCAGTAGAGAGCATATATAGTCTCCAGTAGCTGACCTAATACGCATACATGACAGTCGATGTATGTAGTTCAATCTTGAAGCTTGACGCACGATTTTTGACGCCCCGGTAGTCTCGGTATCTTTGTCAAAACAGTTGCGAGTGGAGGGTCATCAGAACGCACGCGCTCAGCCTCTAGATCCCCATGACACAATTGAAGAGACTAAGTTGCATAACATTGCAATACTGGTGATTGGCTTAGTGGACGAAACATCTCGAAGATCAGGAAGCAGGAACACGCCTTGCCAATTTATATTCCAATAATAATATTGGTCGGTGGACCTAGTGAATGAGCGATAATCCGTATGGTGATAAGTTCTCTGAATGGCTTCCTCGGTGCAAGGGATGGGGTGGACGGAAAATGCGGGTTGGACAATGATGAAGCTTTGAAGCTTAGCCCCACGTGCGTATGATCAGCAGATACTCGTCCTATATACGTGTTCAGAACGTTCAAGCTAAGCTTCAAGTCACGTTCTGTGACCTACGACGCGTTTCGTGTTGCTTAGTCATCATTAAATGTCTTTTCCGTTTCTCCTTCGGAGGCCATTTTCTACAAGCACCAGATGTCCCTACAGGACTAAGAATATTCCTGAGGACATCGTCGCGAAGGTCCTCACGACACAGCCAACAAGACGCGGTCGTTCCAAAGATATTGAAGACATCGAGGACATCAACCCCGAAGTTGAACCTCAAAGTGCCTCGACTTCGAAAGCTGTCCGCAAACCCAATGCACGGAAAGGTAGCATACCACTCCCGGTCAACAGGTTCGATCTGCCTCCGCGTGCGGAGTGGCGAAACTACTTTCTCACCGGCGGCATCACGTTGAAAAGCCGTATTTCCATCGCTAACCCCGAGACGGCGGCACTAGTTGCAGATTCGTTCGTTCCTAACGGTTCGCGGGATAAAGTTATCATAGAAGCGTATCCCGGTGAGGATATCGATATTTACACTCTCATTTCTTGGTGCTTACAGAGCCCACAAAGGTCCTGGTGCGTTAACTCGTGCTTTGATGCAGTTGCCGAAAGAACGAATCCGAAAAATCATTGTGCTCGAGGACACAGAACAATACCTCAACTTTCTGAATGTACGAGATGTGCCTCACAAAGTTTGATTACACTAATAGTCTTCAACAGCCGCTGCAGGAAGCGGACCCTAGAGTACAAGTTTTGCCAATGAACGGCTTTTTGTGGGACACGTATCATCAGCTAGACGTCCAGGGCTTCCTAAACGACGTGGAAACTATTCCATGGAATCAGTCAAATCCATATCTACACTTCATTTCCCACCTTCCTATGGATGTCCTGGGCGAGCAGCTCTTAGCACAACTATTGCGCTGTGCACCAGAACAGTCCTGGCTGTTCAAACACGGTCGTATCCCAATGAGTTATGTAATGCACGACTGGGTATGGGATGTAGGTTATCTCATTCCACAGACTAGCTATCCCTATCTGACACAAGTGGTAGCGTATCTCGGCGTCTACTGAAGATCGAGCTCGGTGCAAGCTGAGCGTCATTGCACAAGCTGTTTCTGAGTTTAATCACACCATTGACCCACGACTGCTACTACCATATAATGACCACTTTTTTCCTGATGCCGTAAACCCTGCATATTCCTCGAGAACGGAAAACAGGCGCAGAGGTACACCATTCGTAGCAGGTACCTTTAGACCATTGGAGCATCAAGTACTTGCCATGCTTCTTGCACATTTAAATTACTGATGTTGCGCAGATCATTCAGCCAGGCATGCTGGACAAATGGGATTACTGCCTACGGAAACTGTTCGTGCTGAAGTCGACACCTCTGAAGAACGCCGTTGGGTATTTTCAGAATTCACTTTTAATTGTGAAAAAATCATTGACCTTCCTTTAGTCATCTGGCACCCGGATCAGACATTCTCAAGTCCTACCTCACGAGCGATGATGTTCCACTTGAACAGAGGACTGACATGAAGAAGGCCATCAGGAAATTAAATGTAGAGGACTGGGCTGCTGTCGTCAACGCCTTCGACCGATGGCCCTTTGCACCTGAGGTAAATTTCAGCATTTCGAACTCGGCCCATGCTAATCCCGCTGCAGGAACTCTTGATCACGGATTCTTTCAGCAGAGACGACCGTATATAGCGTTTAGTAGTATGACATTGCTCTTCTCCTGGATGCATCAGTCGGCGAGGGGTCATGTCTGGCGGGTCACGGTGTCTTATCCGTAAGAACCGCCATGTGCGCAGATATCCTTGCTCGGATAGCGCGCTCGTGTATGTCAGGCCCTAAGTTCTCTGCTTACTCTTTCTATGTCACGGAAGGAGCTAATTTGGCAATTCAATGTATTTGCCCCTCATAGATGTTTATACCGCCCTACCTGTAGGCACAATAGCAGTAGGTATCATTAACTTCCAGCTACCGTCTCTTGATGACAAGCAGCGCCACAAGCCCTCGGAAACATGCCGTTTGGGATCCATGCGAACCATAGATTCATACTAGGGCGTATTGAACCACAGTAACTGATCGATCATCCACATCTCGACAATGATCCAACTTTGCAGACCGTGATGGATTTATTGCGACGAATGGTTTGTGCAGATGTGGCTATGAAGGAAATGGTTCAACCAGACAGTGGCTGAACCGGGTCGAGAACTGACGCTGCAAGTTGAAACGTTCAAAGCCGGGCGTTGGACATTCAAGGCCTTCTGAACCTAACAGCACTGTGTACTTACTTACAAGCTCAAGCTAGTATACATATCACAAAACAAAAAGAGCCAAGATCGAAATATTCAGATCGAAGTACGGGCAACAACCTAGTTCTTCTCCTCTGATAAAGCCCACATATAGTAAACACCTAGACTTCGATACGGCGCCCAAGACAAGGTTAAATCTTCCATTTCTTTCGGGGTAAGAAATGCTCCTCTTCGGAGAGCCTTGGTGAGAAAATATCCACAAGAGAAAAATCCAAATGACATACTTGATCTTCTTTCCTTCAAGCCTTGATTTCAAATTTGCGACGCTCAGACCTTCGGGAAGAGGTTCTGTGTTCATCGCGTCTGCCTCAAGAGTCTTGTCAATCGAGGGAGTGAACGGTTCAGGAAGCGCAGGAATCGATGTAACCGAAGCGAGAGTCTGCGATTGTGATCCAGACGATGTCGGCAACACATCATTATCTGGATCTACATCTCCTGTCAGTTGAGAACCAGAGGCTGTCCTTGGTGCAGGCGTTGTAGGTGGTGGTCCCATTGCGCTAGTACTTGCCCGTTTTGTTTTATCGTCTTTGGATTCGCCACCGCTCAGTTTATGCGGTGAAAGCGTAAACGCGTGCTTAGACGAGTGGCGCGAGAGGAACCAGCGCAACATTCCTCGCTGGACACCGAGATCACCTACTGGGAGGATGTTCGGACGACGGAGGGAGAAGATTGCGAACATATCAACTGTGCTGGAATTATGAGATTTTCTTTGGATTAAATGCAACATAACACTCACCAGTCCACTTGGTGACAAGAAGCGAGATGTTAATGAAGCGCAAAACGATGAATTATCATTTGGACTACATACCCGCCCAATCCCTCGCACTTCTATAAGCATTTCAGCAAGGGTTTCATCATCTGCAGCAAGCAAGTTTTCCGTTGAAAGCCTTCCATCTGCAAATCGTGCAGCAAGGTCTTTTACTGACGGTAAATCACAGCTTAGACTCGCTTGATGGAGATTTCCAGCAAAACCGACAATGACACTGACCATACTCGGCTTTGCGTGTACTGAGACCAGCAGACTTGAGTGTTACGATATCCGTATTGGCAACTTGATAAGGGGCAGGGAAGAAAGATGTTGGAGATTTTGATGCACTTCATAATGAAACCATTAATACCGCGCAATGACTTATGCGAGCAGGCGTAGCATGACGCCAGCATGCTCTTGGCATATAAATTAGACTCACGAATAATCCGCTGGCTTTTCGGGTAATGAGGGGTCATACAGCCGAATAAACCTATGATTAATTGATCGGGCTGCCAGCCATGAAATTTGTTGGCCACTACAAAATGGGCACTCAGTTTAGTGGCCTCACTTATGCGGGAGAGAATTCTCACAGAATCGACTCTACAAGCGCCCTACAGATACATTAGCATTCCACGTCACTCGGTCAAAAAAATACCGCGCTCACCGGAATGGATGGACCTGTTCAAGGAACTCAAAAGGCTTACATTTGAGCTTTGTGAATATATCTTCAAAGCGGTGGTCAGCGCGAATGAGATGCGCTTTAGCCTCCTCAAACGAGAATTTCAATACTGCAGGAACCAAGGTTTTCTCCCCGGGCTCATTCTGCAAGGGAGGTGGAGGAGGCGGTATGAACGTATCCGATGTGAGCGGTGTCCCAGCGCCCTTGTCGGAAGATTTTGCCTTCTTAGCGCGAGGTGTGTTCTTGGCTGTTGTGAATTCTTCAACGGCTTCAAGTTTTCGCTTGCTGGACTTGACTGCAGACGATGATGCCGCTGTTGTTGTCTCGTTGCTTCCTCTCACTGGCGTTGATGAAACTGACCGAGTAGCTGACCGCGTTACAGGCATGATAAATCTAAGCGTAGATCGTGCAGAGAATGCAAGTCTAGAGAATGCAAACCTCATGCAAGGTTAGCAACAAAGTTCAAACCAGTCCCCCGGCATACAAATAACGCGCGAGTACGTGACTCAGCGACGGCACTCGTACCCCACCAGTTTCCTTTTCAGGCATGGCCATTTCAGTCATGCCGGCACAGTGCGGCACAGCTGGCAGGCCCCGCAGTCCTCCAGGAGTTCCGATAAGTATCGTAGCTGGCCCTCTGATATCCATACCAACCTCGAAACCATAACTTTCACTGAACAATGTCTGTACAGAGTGCGTACACCAAGCTCAAGGAATGTCAAGTCTGAAGCTCATCTCTATCATCAGAATACATCGTCGCTCTCTCGCCCGGCGCAGACTACGACGCTACCAAGCAAACCATCGAGAACCAAGGTAGGCTTCTCAAGTCATCGTACCATCTTCAGACCTTTGACAAACCCTCGACAGGCGGAAAGATCGTCGATGACACGATGCGAATTCTTGGGGTTTGTTGATCTGGCTTCAGGTTCTTCAGTGGCTGACACACTTCGCTCATGTAGATGATCACCATCCAGATGTCTGATGAAGGCGCTTCGTGCCTGAAATCACTCACTAGCGATGTCATTTCAGTCGGTGCGCGCTCTCTACTTTAATCACAGGACGAGCCGGTGCTCACTGTTACACTGTTTGTTTCAGAACCTGACCAAGAAGTTTCGATCCAGGCAGCCGCCTAATAGCATTGACGTATGCGACATAGGCCCGGGACAGGACGCTGGGAGATGGATGGTGACAGCGTGATGTAGGATATGAATGAGTGGAGACAGACCTGTACAGTTCATTATCTGAGGATATAGAACAACGGCAATGCTGCGGAGCGATGTTGTGATCTGAAAAGCTTCCCTGAATAATCTGAGCGACTCCTCCATATCTTGGATCTCAATACCAATAGCGTCCAACCGAGCTGAGAGGCATTACTAGGCATAAATTGCAGGGATGGTAAAATAAGTCCTGCCGTGGGAAGCGATGAGAAAACGAATGACAAATAAGTACGTAGTTAACGAGTGTGCGGTGTAAGAGGGTATACTAAGTCTAGACGATTACCAGAGTATGTTCTGACCGAAAACAGAAAAATCAAACGGAAAACGGGTATCGAACAGCCAAGGCGATGTCCAACAAGCGAGACAGCAGATTAAGAAGATCGTGATGGGTCGTGACGAGAAAGATAGTGAAAATGACTACAGAGCAATGGAATCGGCATCCCTGGGAACATCCGCAGAAGGCTTGTGGACTTGAAGGTCGATGGAAGTTGTACCTTCGTTCGACGCAGGGGAACTGACTTTGAGCTCTGGAAGAACAGGAGGGTCACTTGATATTCCGTGTCGTGCCCCTTCCTCGCCAGTTTCGCTGGAGTAAGCAGACGAGGCGCGCGGTACATCAACGGAAGGCTTGGGCGTGGCGGCAATTGTAGTAGGCCTTGACGCAGTGGGCGCAAGGTTTGCCCCTGGGCCAACTACAATAGTTGCAGGAGGCGGGTCAGCGAAATCCCACGGACGAGGATTCATCGCCGCTGGCATGATCCTGAAATACATCAGTAATCAGGTTGTTGCTGGATACCAAAAACCTACCAGGTAGCACAACAGACAACTCCCTTACCCTTATCGGCTGCCCTGATCATGTGCCACTCGATTTGCACGTACTGAGCGATATAGCGAACGAATGGCAATACTTCACGGACTCCGGGGCTGACCAGCGACAATGCAGTCAGCAAATTGAGTAAAGCAGTTCCTGGATAGGCTGCTGCACCGAGATGCTCGATAGTGGGCGGCGGCATGCAGATTTCAAAACCCCACCAGTCTAGCAATGCTCAATTAGAATTCGAACAATACCCAGTGAAATGAAAATACGCACACGTCAGAACAGAAAGACGATCTGTGGGCACGACAATGCCCTTGTGATCCGGCAAAATCGCCTTGCTTGTCGCATAGCCAAGCGCAAGTAACTGCGGTGTTATTTGCTGAAGGCCATCAATGATAGCTTCTGCACTGGGAACGGCACCTGCCAGAAGTCCCGGAGATGATGCTGGCGCGCCGAAACCCATGTCAGGGGCAGCGAGAAGGTCGACGAGGTGCACATTGGCCAACGCTTCAGATACTGCAGTCACTGTTGCAGTGGCAACCGAGCCAAGTTGTACAAAGTGTTGCTCGTGGACGTCCTTATCGATCGCGTCAAGACACACTGCATGGATTGGCCCAGTATTAGCGGACCCCACATCTGTTGATGATGCAGACATTGTGTGCAGGTGGTCAATAATCTTGCAGGCGTATTTTGGCTCGAGAAGCCGCGCTTTGACACGCGCTAGGTCAGATTTAGAGAGTGGTTTTGACCTCTTTACTCTGCCGTCCACCATTTCATGGTCCCCTACGATGACCGAACGAACCATCGCTGCGGTGTCCCTGGCACGCCTATCAGAAGCCTTGGACTGCAGTGCACGAACCGTGAATGCCTTGCTAGCACGTGATTTCTTCTCTTTTTCATGCACCTTGGATAGCGCGTGAGGCTGTGCGTGAATAGATTCAGAGTGCTGGGAAGGCTTGCGCTCCGGCTGAGTAAGTTTTGACTCAGAACGCAAGAAGGAAAATGAACGGAAGGAGAAACGATGAAGGTCCTTCCCGGTCTTAGCGTTAGGGTAAGGATTCGCACCCGGCACCCCCGGGGTGGAGCTGCCCACGGATTCAGCAGCAGGACCTCGTCCCGGGCTAGGAGGAGCTAAAAGTGACTGCACAGATGACTGTGGCAAGGGCACAGACTGGGGCTGCACAGGCGTGAGCGACCGGCTGGCTGCTTGAGGAGTACCCGTATTTGAGGGTGCTCCATAGGCATCTGTATGGGAGGATTTCGAAGTAGATGAATTCAAGGAAGAGGACGAATTGGCTGAATGAATGGAAGCAACGTCTGCGGCCGCAGATGCGTCTGGCACCAGAACTGTAGGGGCAGCTTCAAGGTCTGCATTCTTGACCTTGGATGGCTCTGCAGCGGTCGCGACCGACACGCGAACACCAGCGGACTTGAGGAAGGTCAACATCGTAATGAACTCGCGCTGCAAGAGAAGGGGGAGAAAAAACTCAACGAAAAAGCGAGCTGAGAGTAAGAACGAGACCCTAGTCACGTAACTTAAGTAGCTGAACTGAGTACCAAGCTTCTGCGTGAGAATGGAGAGCGAGGCTTGAATTACCTTGCTCGCTCAGAATAGGACTCAATGATTGTACGGCGAGGCACTTGGCCAGCAACTGGCCTCCTCATAGCAGAAGGCGATGGTCATGACAAGCTTGAGAGAAGTCTATGCAAGGGAAGTTCTCAGGATAAACGCATTCCCACATCAAGAACACAGGGATCGACAGAACGAGTAGCGCGTAAATGGAAACTCGACCTCTCAAAGGGGGGTCAACATCCAAATAGTCTTGCCTGATCACCCTGCACAAGCTACATACAGCGCCCCTACCTCGTAATCAACGAAGTAAGCATTGGTTTAACAAGCGCCTCGCTTGAAGCCGCAGTGTGATGCAGCAGGCCATCTTTTTCGTATCCCATAGTCGACTCTTTCGGATATCTTGTACATATTAGGTGATGCCGCATCACCGCGTGCCATCACTAGTACTGGCTACCAGGCTCTTTTCATCGTAATAGAACTAACTGGGCACCATCAGATCGCCCAACCGCACTCGAATGAGGTAGCATTCATTCGATACTCACACCGAGCTGCAATCCTTACAGCTGCAACAGCAGTATCATGTCCGCCCTTCGGCAAGTTTCGTGACCGCAGCAGGGCATACACAGCTCCATGGGTGCTTACCAGCTCCTCATCCTGGCTCTCGGTTTCGCGTCCAACTTATCGCATACTACAGGAAAATAGCAGGAGAATCATAAGTGAGTCATGACACTAGATTGACGACCATTAACATCACCGATGAAGAACTGGCGCTTCTCTCGGCGCCATGGGCTGATGGAGAGGGGATGATTTACTGCAAGAATGCATCGGTTCGAACAGGTTCGAGACAAGACACAACTGGAGACTGATCTCCATGATTGATTCTAGCTGGAACTTGGACCTTGGACGGCCATCGGTCAGGTTGGTAAAAGTGTTTGAACCTAGTTTCAGAACTGAACGGCAGCGGCACTAGGGGTGTATGTATCCCGCGATGGCAACGCCCAGAGGACGACTGGTTCAAGGAGGGTGATGGGTAATCACTTAACCTCCCAATGACAAAAAACAATACAAGAATGAAGCGGCGGTAAGAGAACTAAATGGGAGTATAAAAATTCACGAAAGCTGCTAACCCAGAGTGCATTGCAATTCCTTCATCCAGTTGTTCGGACTCCAGAAGCTAGGATACATACCCGCACCGAGATTCATCAACCTCCGTGAAAAGTCATAGCGAGCCATCTTCTTTTTTATATGGATCTACCCATCCATCCATGTGATGCTTGTAACAGTGCTTCCCACCCACTTTCCTAAGGTTGTTTGATGACAGAATATCTTGGAAGCCAGATCCCTGATCCGGGGGTCGTATGATAAGAGTCGACCCTATCAGCTTGAACGAGCCTCAGCCACTGGCTAGTCAATGGCTTAGGGAAAGGTTGACCCTGCTACCCCAACAAAAACCACATACTACGCGCCTCCTTGACTTCAATTTTCTCTGTACTTAAGAGATTGCGTCAGTAACAAACTTCAGAGGGGAATTTTCAGTTACGTAAGACTTTGACGTGAACACTGCTCAGAGCTGAGAGTGAGACTGTTAAAACTTGACGCAATATCTCTGAAAGCATGTAAGCGTCAGCCATTGAAATAAACACCTGGGATTAATGCACTTAAACGTAGAATCTGGTGGAAAGATCTGGCCTCCCGAGCCTTCTCGAGCCCCTCATCCAGCACGTGGTACTGCAAGCACAACCGAGCAGCTTCCTGCGGAACGATGAGATTCAATTTCGGTGGCGATTGTTGGAATAAAGTATACAGGGTGCGAAGAGGGGTGATTGGATTATTCATTGGGGTCGGATTCAAGACACTGGAGACAGCTTTTACAAGAGACTGGTGAGTTTCTTCGTTGATATCGTTTTTGACGGTCTCCAGATCTTCAGAGGAGTCTGTCGTCGCAGGCTTGTCAACAGTTATTGGAGTAATGTTTTCAGGTGCATCTACTCCTTGTACGCCGGCACCACATTGCAATTGTGGACAAGTTGTTTGTGGAAGCTTAGTGACAGGGGTTATACGTACTTGCTGAAGTAAGCATCCAGGCCGTGAGAACTCCGGATATCCACTCGCTGTTCGTTCCGCATCATCGGGGACAGCATCGAGCTCAACTTTTTATCCTCCGACCGTCATGTCGCTCGGCATTTTGAGAGCTCCAGGTGAATACATGTGGTGTGTCATATCTCAATATAATTAATGAGCCTCTCGTACAGTTACCAGTGCCTATAAGGCAGCAGCACTCAGACCCGCTCTTGGGATTTATGGTATGTTCCATCAATTGATTGTTTGGGAACCCCTTTCTTAGCCTTTTCGCTGCAGCCGCTCGCTCTGTGCACACCTCGAAGTCTGCGCAAGCACCCGAAACTATATCCACTTCGACCACCTCTGCTTCTGAGCCGATCACCACGTTAGCGATGCGCGGCTCGAATCAACTCAGCCTCGAGCAGCCCCAGAACAAGGCTGGTGAGTATACCTCATGCACTTCCCACTGAGTAGGCTTAATTGGATTGTAGAATACGTCCTGTCAACATTAGACAAAGTTGTCAACTGGGCACGCCAGGGTTCAATATGGCCCATGACTTTCGGTCTTGCATGTTGTGCTGTCGAAATGATGCACATGGCTGCTGCTCGCTATGACCAGGATCGTCTCGGTGTCGTTTTTCGTGCCTCTCCGCGTCAATCTGACGTTATGATTGTCGCGGGTACTCTCACGAACAAAATGGCTCCTGCTCTTCGTAAAGTCTACGACCAAATGCCTGAACCAAGATGGGTAGTGTCCATGGGATCTTGCGCAAATGGTGGCGGCTACTACCACTACTCATACGCTGTTGTCCGCGGTTGTGATCGTAAGCATTCTTTCGTACCGGCCCAATGACGGCCCAGTTAACATTTGTCTGATAGGGATTGTGCCCGTGGATATCTACGTCCCTGGGTGCCCACCAACTGCTGAAGCGTTGCTTTATGGTATGTTGCAACTTCAGCGCAAAATGAGAAGAAACAGGAAGAGTGTGCTTTGGTGAGTTGTACTCTCTTATATGTCTTGAACTATGCTCATGGTTGCATTCCAGGTACCGCAAATGAGGTGGTTTGCGCGAGTCTGGCTTGGGGGCAGCACACATAAACTAGCATTTCCGTTGACATGTTTCGTACATGACTCACGGCTGGCTTGCATCCTTTCCTTTCCCTGTCCGCAATCCTGTGAAGGAGACTTTGCCCGTGGCCTGCAGGTACCATGGGTTTACCAATTTTATTTCGCCTCCAACAGAGTTCACTTTATGCAAGTAAGTCAGAGTATCAACTAGTGATAAACACAAGCCAAAGCACCCCCATTTTGCCCCCCGGCATACATACCTTTTTGGGGCGAGAAATACTGTCTCTTCAGTCAAGAATTTGAGCACGTCCTTCAGCTTTTACTGGCTGCAGGTTATCCTGGTCATACCCCAAAGGGGCGACATCCATTGTGATGTTTGCATGCGGCGCACAACTGCGATCAAACCTGTGCGCATACACAAGTGCGCAACTGTGGATGATCTACTCACTTCATCCCTCACCTCATTGGCTCCCTGATGCACCCTGGTTGAGAGGCGACGCCCGGTGTCATGGCCAACACGAAGTTCGCCTTACCCCTCAATAAATGTGAAATAGATGACAAGTTGGACCTTCTTTCGCTTGCATAATTAAAAAGCGCGCCGCACTATGATAGCTGCATGCTACGATTGCAAATTGTGGGCCATGAGTGTTTAAACATTTACTTATTGCACCCGGGCCGTCAGATAACAGATCTTCCATCCCATTATCAAGCGCTCGCCAGCAAGTTCTTCCCTATTGATCAATACTATATCGATCAAAAGTTGATAGACTCAGATCAGTGGTCAGCAAGTGCTAGTGGTGGGTCCGCAAACGACGTATTCCGTGGCGTAACTCATGTGCGTGTGTTCTCAAACCGTTTCTTCATTTCGTCAGCTTACCTACATTGTTGTCTGTAGCATGCACCTTTTGCACACTACGACCAAGAAACTAGAGGAATTTGTCAATCCTCCAGATTATGCGATACTCTCGCACCGATGGCGTGAGGAAGAAGTCCTGTTTGCAGATATCCATCAGCAGCATGCGGAAGACATGAAAGGCTATGCCAAGGTAGAGGGGTGCTGTGAACAGGCGCGGCGTGATGGGTATCAGTACGTCTGGATTGATACGTGCTGTATCGACAAAAACAGCAGCGCAGCGCTTGCAGAAGCAATCAACTCCATGTTCACGTGGTATGAGGACGCCCAGGTATGCTACGTGTACCTGGACGATGTTGCTGACAACGGAGACCCGGGAACCGAGTCCGCATTTGCGAAGAGCGAATGGTTCACCAGGGGGTGGACTCTACAAGAGCTCATCGCGCCCACGAGCTTATTCTTCTTCGACAGCCACTGGAGGGAGATTGGGAGTAAGAACAGCTTGGCTGGGCTTATCTCGTCCATTACGAGAGTGCATCCCGACGTATTGACACGTGTAAATGCCGGGTCAGACAAGTTAATGGCCACCAGAGTATCCTTCAGCGTCGCAACCAAGATGTCATGGGCTGCAGGGAGGAAGACAACTAGACCAGAAGACAGAGCCTACTCCCTCATGGGAATATTCAAGGTTCACATGCCTGTCATCTACGGAGAGGGGGAGAAAAAGGCTTTCTTCAGACTGCAACTGGAGATTATGCGTACTTCGCATGACCAGAGCATCTTTGCTTGGAGCAATCCTTTAGCAGGTAGCAAAAAATCAGGGACTTGGCCCTTTGCCCTATACCCTGATTACTTTGCCAAGTCAGGCAACGTTGAAGACGTGCCCTCCGATCAATGGATACGTTACAGTCAAGAGTTCATTGGCTCAGATGTCCCCAGGCTTGACTTCGCCGCCACCAACGACGGCTTGGATATAAGCCTTCCCTTACTACCTCTGGTGGATGAATCGGACGAGTTCATTGCCCTCCTGAGCTGTCAACGTCGCATAAGCGACGGAGAGCGCCATTTCGTCGGTATTCGTCTACGGCGATCCATGCCCCATGCGGAACGTTATGAAAGGATAGATGATCATACCCTCGAGGATATCGTCGACCCTCGCCATGAATTCAAATTTAAACAAATACACATTTCGTACCCGTTACTATCGGGTTCATCCCATGGTACTTTCTTCAGCACCTCAACGTCGCTCTTCATTCAAAATATCGGGGTAGAATCGCACGGCTTCTCCGTGATCGATATGGAGACGGCCCCTTCATGTGCCCTGCAGATGCGCGATAGTAATTTTGTCCTGCAGATGAGAAGGCCACTCCCACTACCAAAGCCCCCACAAGATTTCAAAGGTTCACACCATCTACCTCAGACTGTGGATTCCTCATGGTTAGCATCGTTCACCTACCACAACCCAACGACGAAAGAACAATTTATCGTCACTGTGGGGGTATCTTGGGTACAAGATGGGGGCCCGTGGCTCCGAATCACCCCGGAGAAGCGTCCGGATCAACTCAGTCGACTCAAGATCGACTGGACTTCTTACCAGCTCAAAGCAGGCAGGAAAGTGACAGCGTCGGTGAAGAGCGGTGGTCATGCTTCTGCTGGCAAGAAGCGTTCTATACTGTTCGACCGGTATTCAGTCAACATTACAGTCTACGGTGACCTATGACTCGAAAATTGGGGGGAGGTTTGAATGGTCGGCATATGGCTACTCGTGTAAATCTCAGCACTGGTGACGAGCGGGTAATGGGTTGTGGAGCGATGAATCTAAGATCACCCGCGAAGGTGGATTGTAGTATGTAGGCCTTATACCTCATGTACTCGCGTAGAAGACTCTTAAGTGTTGCCTACGTACTTATAACTGGTAGAGGCTAGTATCTGTATGGCAGTCGATTAGCCCCAACACCGTTATCAGTAGCAGTGGTAGGCAGCTCAAGAGGCGGTCGAATTTTCCAAAAATTGGCTTCAGATGCAAATTCTGATGTGTGACGAAACTCGCGAAGGCGAAATGAGCTGAATCATTGCTTTGATACAAGATAGCAATGCGTCGATCGACACGACTATACCAGATGGTTGTCTGGGTATTCACTAAGGAAAATATTGTGCAAAATTACAGGTGTAGTCTGACGTCCTCCCTACGAGAACACAGCGCAAGGGAAAGATATTTCTAGTCGCGCGTGGTGAAATGGGGTGATCGTGGGAATAGCGAAGATTTTTCAGGAGTTAAACTGTGATGCACACCAGTTAGCTTACTGAGAGGCACGCAGTGAGTAAGACACAAACAGCGGTAAGATACGATTCGGCTACCGTGCGCGCGCGCGCATTGAGGCTAAGTTTCATCTCGCTTATTTCCCTGTCTACTTCTTCCATAAATCTGGTACCGGGGATGAGAGAACGATGTAGAAGCATTCGGATGCCACGCACTGTATGATGAAATCGACGACCTTGTGTTTCAACATGGTCTCTGAATGGACGTTCGTAATAAGGAACGATATGTCATATCCCTGTGCAAGGGTTAGAGCACGATGGCCGCTCATATTCGAGCAATTCACTCACGAGGACGGGCTTCCTGCGCAGCACAACAAAGCTCTCCGCTCTCTGCATCAAGAATCGCGTGAACTTGTGACATAAGATACGCTCGATTTCATCGGCCTGCTTTATCTTAATACTCATGCGTATTGAGTTGACAGATGGCTCGATCAGGACGCGTTCATTCTCGTTGCGTGATATGGTCAGTGGGTTCAGGAGGACCTCTTTTGAGCCCCTGCAACCGATCACCATGAGTACACGCAATGATGACACAAAACATACAGTCGTACCTAACCTCTACTTCTGGCTTGTTGTGTCGTTCAACGACCTAGGCCATTGTGAGCTCGTGAAAGTGTCAGATAGCATCAATCATGATTACTTGTGACGAGAAGTTCTCAAGCGTCAGAGCCGCTGTTAAAGTTGATTTGACAGCTGAGAGATACGGCCTGAGCGTGTTCGACTACGGTCCAGAGAGGAGTCTGGTCAGTAGCTTTGGCCATATACACTGCCAATTGACCTACCATCGAATCTTGAGGAGGAATCTAGAGACTGCGGAGTTTGAATTGATGGACAAGTACATAATAACCAATTCGGAAAGAGCGCGTCTCTTTCAGGAAACGCGTCCTCGTCAAAAATTTTGAGCTTTGTCTGCGTGTTAAGAACGACTACTACCACTATGACTGCCGTCGCTGTTTGGCATGTTTTTTTTATTATGCTTCTAGCCCTTGCTATAACTATTTTTTCTTGCAGGAGCATTGTGTTAACGCCAGGTCAGACGGAGACAATCGTCCCTCAGGCGGACTTGCAGATCAAGAACGCCGCTCTCGGAGAGAAAATATCTGATGAGTCTGGCAGAACGACCGTCAGGTTAACTTACATAAATCCTGCAAAAATTGTTGACGAAGAGGATGAAGTCGACCAAAAGTCTCCAGAAGATGAGATGACCACTGTTCTCTGTTCGCTAACTGCTGGCAAGGTCAGTGGCACAGCACGCCTTACTTCATCCTAGTACACGTCTAACGTACCATTCTTGCGTAGATTGAGCAGGCAGCATGTGACCTCATCCTTGAGAGTGATGAGGAGTATACCTTTGAGCTCATCGGAAAAAAGTAAGCAGTATTCAAACTATCATTGGCCAATACAGCTCATGCACGTCCCCCATCCAGCACTGTCTACCTCTACGGAAACTACATTGGTAAGCCTCGAGTGCCCTTGCGTCTATTAAAATCAAGTAATATGTGGTATAGACCAGAATGCCAATCAACCACCTTACGATTCTGACATGGAGTCTGACATGAGTGACGAGGAGGCCTACAACCTGGATGATGTTAGCTCGGACGTCGAAGTACATCCTGACGAGCTCCAGGGCCTCGAGGATGACGTTGAGTAAGTACACCACCGTCCGTTGTTCCACGCCGTGTATCTAACCATGTTAGGCGCTTCGAGGAATTGTCCAACCATGCTGAGGACGAACCAAAGGCAGCAGAGCCCAAGCCGTCAAAACGTCCTCGTGATGACGCCATGGACACCGACGAGCAACCTATCGAGAAGCTCTCCAAAAAGAAGAAGACGAAGAAACAGAAGGGTGAAGACGGCAAGGCAATCCCTGTCACCGTTGAGGAAAAGGCAGCCGAGCCCAAGGGCGAGAAGGAAGAAGAGAAGAAAGCCGACAAGAAGGATAAGAAAAAACAAAAGGCTGCTGAGGAGAAGAAGGGTGGCGCATCCAAAGAGCTCGCTGGTGGGGTCAAAATCCGAGACGTGAAAACCGGTGATGGCAAGACCGCCAAGAATGGCGCCAAAGTTTCCATGCGTTACATCGGAAAATTGCAGAACGGAAAGATATTTGATCAGAACACCAAGGGCAAACCTGTAAGCAGGCATTAGGTTTCTTGCTTGCCGTGCATGTGTTCACTATGCTGCAGTTCAATTTCAAGCTTGGAGCGGGTGATGTGATTAAAGGTTAGCGGCTTTGGTTCATGGCCTTGCCTTCATCGTTGACGTCGTGTCAGGTTGGGACGTTGGAGTCGCCGGTATGCAAATTGGTGGGGAACGTGAGATTATTGTGCCACCAGCAATGGGCTATGGCGCGCGGAAGATGGCTGACATCCCTGCTAACTCCACTCTGATCTTTGGTGAGTGATTCCACTATGTGGTGAAGGTCCAGCGGCTCATTAAAATATAGAGGTGAAGTGTCTGGAGATCAAGTAAAATGGGGTCGCAGACCCGTACATTCTAGTATACGGTAGCATGTTGTGATTAGTATCTGCTGGTATATCTGTTAACCTCGGTTATGACTTGGACTTGTCTTGCGATCCGTTGATCCGAACATTGTCATGAACTTCATTATTTTGAAAGCAGCACGGGTCCTCCCGGATCTCCAAAAGCCTTCAAGTCAGCAGCACAACGGCATTGTCTTGCCAAGCCCAACGCCAATTGGGGAAAATGACTTGGACTTCGTTTGTCACCCTGAGCCCATGGCACCTACAAACTTCCTACAAATGGGTTTGCAGATGGAGATTAAGAGCCCAAATGCCTACTTCTTCTAGCAGTCTGTCATCCGTCTGGTTCCGTCCCGGTGTATCGGGCACATCCCGACGAGACCGGATGGACACTGAGGAGGCAATTCCAAGTCCTGTGATGCCGGCATGATATAATGTTATGAAATAACATAAATATGTGACGGGACCAATGGATATCACCTAGCAATAGCCTCCGAAGTAGTACAACTACGTTAATCCGCTCAAAAAATACGTGAACACCGCAAGATCTTGAGATGCATACGATCTTCAATGCTGCATGTTGCACGTCCAAGGTTCCAAAATGCTTCGACAATGAACACTTCTCATCCAAGTTGCCGGATAGGTTGTTGCCCCAACATCTCGGCCACAATTGACTCAATTTTGAAGCCCGAAAAGCTTCCTGGGACCTGGACATCCTGGCTGAGAGGACTGGAATGACGATACCCATGGGTAGTGATTCGGACCTACGTACTGATTAAGGGTGTTGACGTGATTAGAAACGCTCATGCCGCATGCGGTTGATGGGTTATGTTGAAAAAAGGAAGAGAAAGACATAAAGTTGGCTTGCAGTTCCCCAAAGCGCTGTATCTCCTGGAGTGGCACTAGTAGGATCCACGTCACTACGAGGTGTCGAGTGCGCAAATATCCGCGATGTAAGCATGTTGATCAGGATACTGCCCCTCCTAACAGGACTGTGCGTAATTGGTGTATAACACTGCAAATTTATGTCTGCTCGGCAGGTGATGGTAGTGAACCATGCGGACATGCTACACGAATGAAAAATGCTTGGACGATCAACCTGCATCGGCGGAGGTGAAAGGAAGCTTTTCGAATCATATGTGGCGGCAGAATGATCGACAAATGTTCCAGAGGGTGATCTGGTAAATAAAAGGGTCTCTGTGAGTTGGGGCTGCATAGAGGGCGTGTAGGTGATTAGGCTACCTACCAGAAAACGCCCCTGACGAGTTCTTCAGCGGATGGAAGCCGCGTGGCTCTAGGCGACCAACTGGAAGCTTCAAAACATGGTATAGTGGAAGGGTTGGCGATAGCAGTTATTGTTGTCACCAATCAGCATCCACATTTTGCTCTTCCATTACCATCGTCGACTTGTCATACTATCAATCATGAACTCCGGGTGATCCTGCCATTCAAGCGGTCATCGCCCAGCCGTGGCAGCGGTAACGAAAGGTAGCAATAACTTTACCGTGACCCTCGCGCTGACCATGAGACTCCTGCGCACAACACCGATATAGTGTTTGAAGAACGCCCACACATTAATACTTCCGTATAGTGTACCTCGATCCTGTTCGGAGGTCATAACATAGGCGGCGAAAGAAAACTCTGAGATGAGAAACGGCATGTTTGTTGTACAAGAATCACCTCTGACAGCGGGTAGCTGATGTGTCCCCCAGTAGTACAATACTAGCTGGCTCGGAATTCCGGAGCAAACCTTGTAGATCATCGATGGAGCACATGACTGTTGTCAAGATCCCTTTTTCAAAAATGAGGCTTGTTGAATAGTGGCCAGGGTATGAAGTTCTCGCCCCGAGATTTGGAGATAGATCGGAATGTGATCGGGGTCGGTGTGGAGTGTGTACAGTGTAAGAATACCGCCGGCGGTGGTTCGAATGGCAGAACCCAAGGAGAACCCCAAAACTCATATGCACCTGGCAGCCAAGTTCGGAGTGACACAATTGATGGCGAAAAGGACCTATGGGAAAGATCTCAGATAAGAAAAAAAACTTGTCGACTGTCGGACTGGGCCATGACAATCTATTGCTCTTTTTTGTCGGCTAAATTAGAAAAAGTCCTTAAACTAACTAGTCCAAAGAAACTCACACAACTTCACAGAAGGGGAAAGGAGACTGCCTGATCTTGCAACAGCATGTCGGACACGTTCCTATGCAGGCTAAGAATTCCGAGAAGATGGTTATCGTACGTGCCAGATGGGCGACCTTGCTGATCGTGGAGAAAGCTATAACATCAAACATTGTGAGCACTCAAGTATCAAATATGTCACAAGCCTCGAGGTCCTTTGACATATCTCACCGTTTGCCATTTATTTGTTCATCAAATTGATTCATGATAACCTGATGGAATCCACTTCCCCGTGCTTCGACAGGTGGAAATGATATTCCCCTGCTCAGGCCAGGCCACAATAGGCCACAATCCGCGGTCTATAAATTAGCCACAAGTTCGAGACAGAGTGAGGTGTACCCTCTTGCCCACCTTTGTCGTTTCATCTTCCATGTCTCTCAAGAATCCGTACTTTGAAACCTTTTCTTGTAGATGCAAGACGAGTCACTTCTCCACGGTCACGAAGGAGACCGATTAGTGGGACCTCCCACAGCGTCCGCGCCCTCAGCCTTAGCCAAGGCTAGAACTCGGGATACCGACCCTGCGTACAGTACTTGCACTTCGTGCGATGTATGTATATGCTCGTCCATGGTCAGGGGCGCTTCCTTCCCATCTGTACTGCAGACATATGCCTCGCATACAAAGGATACTGCCCCAGTACATACCATGGGAATGGAAGATGCCCAGGACCATGGTACAGTGGATGGCAGCATCGTCACAGTGATCGTACCTTGCCACGCGAACCATCCTGATGGACGACGGATGTTCGCAGCACATCGTACATGTATCGGTGGGACTCTGCATGAGGGCGACGGCAAGTTTGCCTACGGCTAGTAAGACAGATTACCGATTAGCGAGCGGACCTTCGGCGTAATTAGAAGGTGCGCAACTCTGCGCAGACTTTCAAACGAGCTGATAGTAGAGCAGGTTCAGCTTCATCGATGATTCCGATACTAAGTACGATTGGTGCCAGTTGGTGTCACAATCAAATGAGGCCATGAAATGAATGACGGACTTGGTTAAGAAAGTTCCCATTTTACTTCAATGTGGCTGCCGTCAGCAGCCGCCGGGAAAACTGATGGATCATAACAGAATAGAGTCTGTACGTACTACCAGCCTAATATTTTTGTTCTGCCCAAGTCATTCGCACCCAGAACATAATCATATCTGAAATCTTGGACGGCGACTCAATGACAGATAAAGGGAAGAAGAGAGCAAGGTTGCCTGGGAACTCGGACTTGAGCAAAGGTGAGAAGGTTCCTCACGTCGGCTCTACTAGTAGGAGGAATCCTTCAACCTGAAAGACGATCACTCCAGTTTTGACCGACGTCGCATTGTCTACAAGGTGTGCAGACTAAGGGCAATTCTGGGCAGTTACCTTTGACTGTGTAGTAGTCGTTGGGCAGAATTCAATGCTTTTATTGTTTTTTTCCCCCGAAGTTTGCATCAACTGTACATTTCATGCATCGTTCCCCTGGCGACAAATGTTTGGCGGATCTGACTGGCCCATCTGTCACGACGCACCGACCTTCATGGCTTCAAGGTATGCATGCCATGCGCATAACTTACTGGATGAATTTTTCGACATATGGATTTCAGCTCATTCAACTAACGTAAAACTCACCCAGATCGGCATTTGTGCAGGGACAAGCACTTGCGACCAAAAAAAAACACTCAGAAGGCTGTCTTTCCCCCTGCCATTATATGACATCGGAGTACTAATAGTCCTAAATCTCAGAGGTGTCAGCGGTGCGTTGAGCCACATTGACGTCGACGAGGGCCAGTGATGTATCCCGCCACACACGGATGACAGGCTCGGACATGTTAGTCCCCGATCGTGCATGACGAAAGCCCTGGAGGCAATGGTAGTAGCTGACTGAAAGTCCCAAAGGCGATGAGATATAGTCAGTAACCCTCTGCATAGTGCTGATGGCCAAACCACATATGTGCTCCCGCCTCCTGGCAGTCACCGATAAGGAACAAGCAAAGACGAACCCAGCAACTCCGCGGCAGAGAACCCGCACGATTAAATAAGTCCGCCGTCGCGGAGACAGCGAGTCCTGACCAGTGATCCCTTCCAAAACTGCCTTAAGCACCAAACTCAAGTCGGTGATACTCGGCAGGTTTTGATGCCCATTGTCAAGAATAGCTGCCAATGCTCCACCTCCTCGTGCACAAGTTATTACCGGGGATTTCGACCAGAACTAGTAATCGTTGCGACCAGAGCTAACTTCATATTCAGATGGGTTGATTTACTACACGCGAAGCTGGGATGGTCCCGGATGGATGCGAATGTATAGAACTAATTATAATTGGGCATCAGAATGTTGGTCCACAAGTGACTCTTCCGCCTTTCGTGCACTCGACTCAATGCAAAGAAACCGTGAGGCAACGGAAAATTCTCTTCGACCATACATCTCACGATTTCTCCATGCGTATATGCCTCGTACATTGTAACCTGTACCACCCCGTGCTTGATATCCCGGGCGAAAAGAACTCGAGAAGAGCCTATAGAAACGATTGCTCCATGGATATATGCCTCGTACATTGTGACTTGTACCCCGTGCTCGATATGCCGGACGAAAAGAACTCGAGAAGAGCCTAAAGAGACGATTTTTCCATGGATATATGCCTCGTACATTGTGACTTGTACCCCGTGCTTGATTTCCCGGACGAAAAGAATTCGAGAAGAGCCTAAAGAGAGTAAACATGTCACAAATTAGCTTCCAAGTCTCTTATACAGACAATTCACCCCACCCTGACAACCCTGACTACATGCCTCCTTATTAATATCTGGGCGTAGGGCGACCCTGCGGGAGTCATGGAGGTATCAGACACGCAGATGAGACCAGACGTCACTGCTCATCAATTTGTCTGCCGTCTTGGATGGTTGGATGGACGAATCAATTTGCACTGTTCGGAAGCACAAACTCGTGGAAGTATCGCGGGCTTCTAAGGTCAGCAGCCCAGGCTACCCACGATCGCATGCTACCAGCCATTAAATAGACAATTGCGGAAGGGCCCGTGTGGAAGCGCAGTTATACGCTTTCTTTGGCAAATTCGAGACAGCTAAAAACAAATAGGCGATATGGGTATAAAAATTAGAGATCGATGGCCTAAAAGACATCCGATGTCGAGTAAGAGCTTCGGGGTTTCTGAGCAAACGTGACAATACTCCGCGAGCACGCAAAATCACAAAACAGAAACAAATACTTTCCAGAGGTCTCGTTGCGTCGAGAATGGATGCTAGACCAGCGTTGCCTTGAAGCTAAACATGGGAGGCGTCTACCACCGGAGCAAAGACTCCATTTCCGTCGACTTCCAGCCGATCTACAAGGCCTGGCGCAAACGTGCTACACAGGGTCAAAGTCCAACACCCCATCACCAAGTGCATGGTCGGCTGACTTCTAGAGGACACGAGAGGAAGGCCACCTCCGGTGATAATCTACGAATGGGTCAATCACTGTGCGGAAACCCACACGGATAAGGAGAATGCAGCATTTTCTCCATGCTGCTTACCCCTACAAGACAAGTGACTCTGCTCTAAATAGTGGCAGTCGAGGCCCAGCATCACTTCTGATCGGCAAGCACGCTCCGCTAGATCGTTGCTTTGTTTAGTGCTATACACTGTTCTCCGGTAGGAGTGCGAACACCCCAACACTGTGGTTGCGCGGCATCTTTTGAGTCATTCGATTTGTTGGATGACAGAAGGCACGAGCATTCCTACCCTCTTTCGTTCGGTATCAGGCAGCAGAAGGGCATTTCCGGGCGCACGCACATGGGCCGTGAGTGACTGACTTCGATTGGATGAGACTTGCTCATATAAAGCAGGGCGAGCCCTCCGTGTCCTCGGATGTCGCAGCCCACTCTTTGGCAAAGTGATATTCTGTGCTATGGTCAGACTCCCTTCCATCCCATATGTATTCTTGTGCTTAAGCTTATCTCTTTATGGCTACAGCGAGCTTTACATACCATGGGAATGGAAGGGGTTTCGACCAGTGTTCAGGGTATCCACCGCCAGCCCTAGTCCTCATATCTTCTTCAGAAGCAAGTTACGTTGAAGACACTGATTATGATTACGCACAGCAGACGGTATATTCCCGATGGTTGTCTATATGAATCGACCATGCAGCACTCTGGCTGTAATTGATTGGCGGAGCCGCGCCCAGAAGCATGAGACAAGTGCCCTTGGCAGACTGCGCAGATAAAGTGGTGCGCGCGCGCTACAATGCGCCGCTTCGAGTGCGCGGAGTCTTTCGCAGTAAGTTCGGTTTCCGAGTTTCTATCAACGAGATAGCATCACGTATTGTTTCGTTAAAGGCACCATACCCGGCCCACTGGAGCGCGCCACCTCTCAAGATTCTATGTCAGCAAATTGCTTTCCGCCTATGGGGTGTGCATCCTTCCGAGTTTTGCAGAAGTTGTTGTTGGTGGGAGAGGTGTATTGGATTTGCATTCTTGATTTATCATGTCTCGCACGCTAGCCTGTCCAATTCATCGACATAGTCGTCTTTGTATGTGAATCCTCGAACGCTCGCCTGAACACTGCTACTCCGTCCAGGTTGTCGGCCGATGGGAGGTCCGAACACGATGGTCCTACGATCAAATCGGATCAATTAACAGGAAAGTTGAGTCCAACTGTTAAGCAGGCGCACTTGAAGAGCACGGAGCCTGCGGTTAATGACAAGAGAAGAGGGAAAACCATGTTAAACCCATGATCTCCGTTGCATCACGTATTTTGTTGGTCATCCTAAATCCTAAAGTCTTGACAGCCTGAATGGGAAGCCTGCCCGGGCTATCCGTCCGCGCTAGATGAGAACTGGCTTGAAGATAAGTTTATGTTGCTCGAAACAAAACAGACCAAGGTTTTGGTGCTAGCTGACGGTCAGTTTTGCGAATATCTGGACTTTTACAATTGACTGGTCCGTGGCAGGAGTACTAAGGCAGTATGAGATGTGGGTGCATGAGGAAATTAATGCATGATGCACCATCATCCATCCGTGATAGACTAAAGGTGTGCTGCAACTCCGTGAACCGTCTCCTCAAAATTTTGTCATCAAAACGTCATTCAGAAAAATTAACCACGAGGCGCGGAACCGCGATTTGATCGAGGATCTTGGAGAACCAGATTCCCTTACCCTCGCGATTGATTCGAGAAATCATTCAAAAGTGTCTTTTTGTTGCGATGAAGATTAACATTTGGGGGTATTAAGACCTCGAGGACACACAACGAGAAGCCTAAGTTGCGACTTAATGTGAGGACGGAGTTAAAAGTTACTATCAGACACTATGAACTGTCTCCGTTGCATGAGTATGAACAGCGAGGGTAAGTTGGGTAGATATTAGAGTATACAATTATTGAACCAACGCATTGCGCATGCGCCAACTATCTTGATTCTAGATCATCCTACATTTCGCACGCATTGCAAGAAAAAAAGACTGGACTGCGACTCCAAAAGGGTGACTGTAGTTGGGAGCAAACTCCGCGAGCGCCCTCGTCGCGGAGTCGCGCCACAAATACGCATGCGGTGTCAAAACGTCATAAAGCACAGTGGTGATTCAATCAGTATTAAGCACAAAACCTATGACAAAAATACGAGAGATCCCAAGAAGATGCGGCTTGAGATAGTCCGGCGGTATCAGGCCCACCGTCCTGGCACTACAGGGTGCGATGACGAAAGCCCCCCGTCAACTGCAATGTTCTGTCCATTGACATAACTCGATTCATCTTTGTTAGGGTAAGATCAGATCTGGATCGCTTTTCGCGAAGGGAGGTGTCCTTACCCGAAGCTAAAAACAAAGTCATTCGAGCAATTTCTGCAAGACGTGATAAACTGAAGTGCACATGGTCACAGCACGAGGACCATACCTTGGGCAACGCCGAACCGACCCATTGGGTTTAATTGACCAATCTTACTCTCCCTGCCTCGTTGACGAGCAAAGTCAAACATGTCCTTGGTCATATTTGTCTCGATCAGGCCCGGGCAGATTGCGTTTACGCGAATGTCAGTCTTCTGAAGTTGATACACGCTTGTCTTCGCGATCGAGTTCACACTGTGATCCGAAATTAGTTTCTCCGCTAAGAAACAATGATCGAAACATTACGCCGCTTTGCTTGCGCTATCTGATTGTAAGGTCAGACATGGCAGGTGAAGGAGGGGAGGAGCAAGACTCACAGTCTATGGTCCCTGCCCCGGACCTCAGTCCTGCCACTACGATGTTTCGTTAGAAACATATACAGTAATGCAAAGGGAATGAAGAAACGTACCAGATGCAGTCAATATAATACTTCCGCCACTGAGGTCTTTCCCTCTCGACGAATTAGTCTTCATCATCGCGTCAGAACCGTACTTGACGGCAAGGAAGCACCTGTTATTATCGTTTCTTGTCAAACCAAGTATTATGGTAAACGATACAGAAAAACTGACGACAATGCATTGATTCGCATGCTTTCCATGAAACCTTCTGCGGTCATATCGGGAAGCGCCTTGTTGCTTGCGAAACCAGCCTTTTAGCCGTGTTTGTTCAGTGTAAAATAAGGTTGTCTATCGGATCTGACACATACGTTTGCAAAGAATACATCCAATCGACCTTCATCTTGTAATGCTTGTTCGCAGACAGCTGCTATGGCAGTCTCGTTTGCTGCGTCGGCTTGAATTGTGGTTACCTGTGATATATTTAGTCATTAGACGCATAGCAAATGCCAGGACGACACCTTCACGTCCGGATATGAATTCTCAATCGTCGACTTGAGTTCAGGCAGGTTCTCTGGCGAGAAATCGAGCAAGTATAGATGAGTCGCTCCTGAATAGAAATTTCGACGGGTGCTGCTTCCAGAAGGTGATAGTCCACGAACCTTCATGTGCGAACAAGAGCGCAGAAGCACGGCTGGTGCAAATATCAGGTCAATTTCATTGCACAAATCAACGAGTGAGGATCTACCCTATGCCATGTAATGATCCAACACCGGTAACAATGCATGTTTTACCTTTGAGTCGCTGTCCGCGCGGAGAGTTCGAGAGGTGCGATTGAATTTGGCCAATGCGGACAAGAGTGCGCTGGTAATGTTCTTCTGGGCTGGGCTGCCTCCCTTGAGCAGCGTTCGGATGAGAAGGCATGATAGGTGTTGAGTGGGGTGAGAGTTGCTACTAGCAGTCCGCTATTCATATAAGCTCCGCGCTTCGTGTTTCACTAGCTCTTATTGTAACCGAAAACCAGTAACAATATTCATGGAAACTACAATTAGAAGGCGGTGACAAAATACGGAGAAAATTCGGTAGAGACAAGTAAAGTCGGACGCGCGACGCATCTAAGTAAATGGGTCAAGATATACGGCTCTGCAAAATATCCACCGATACCACTATGCTCGATCAAACTAGTGTACTCTTGTCCAATGAACATCAACCAGTGATGTAGTCAAGGGGGATTCTTGACAAACAAGATGAATGTCTGAAGTGACTAATCGCGATACATATTGTTGGAATAGGTGGGGCCGTAGGACCAGGGGACACCCTCTTGAGGCGAGAGGTAGGCAGGGTCTCGGTAGACTTCTCTACGTGGTGGTTGCGCGTAATCTGCACAATGTTGTCCCGTCATCTCCTGATGAAAAGGCTGACGTTCAGCGTCCGCTCCATAATGGTGATGTGCTGGAGATGAACCGTAGGAAGTAGCGGGAGAGGAAGAACTTCCAGACAATGGAGAATCGTGATGATCCGCTGCATCTGCATACCTGAAATAGTACGTGGCAGGATAATTAGGGAACTGCGGTGAGTCATTGCTACCACTCGAGGTGCGAGGGCGTTTGAAAGCGGTGGTGTGAGAGTATGCGGAGGTATCAGGGGGTGGTTGGTCATCAATTTCATCAGACACCCCATCAGAGAATTCGTTGGTGGATGAAATAGGTGTAAGCTGCGACACTGGTGTCTGCGTAGGCTCCTGTCGCCCTGACGGAATCATTCTCTGAGAAGGATTGAAAGTCAGAGCGGGGGTTTCCGGGATCACTTGCCTCCTGCGCTTGCGCGGAGGTGGAGAAGGCTTCTTCTCCCGATCTGAAAAAGACAGGGGTTTCAGCGTGAACAACGGTTTTAGCTCCGCCTTCTGATTTTATACATTAGGCTTTGGCGAAGAAAACGATGTACGAGGATGAGACGTACTGATTCTGTACGAATCGCGGTCAGCTGAGGAGCATGACTTCCTGGGGGAGTGGGTGAAGGTGATGAATCCGAAGACGACGAAGCCTTTTGAGAGCGCTGCATATTCTATCGAATAGAGAAGGGATACTCTGTGAACAAGAAGCTCAGCTGCAAGACCAGCTGGCTGAAGGTTTTAGTTTTCTGAGGAGGAAAAATGCATTTTCAGCTGAGGATATATATCAGTTCGTCAGGTGGAGCATCATGATCAGTATTAAGACTTCAGCACGCTTTACTGATAAAAACGCGACTGCCTTGTGCACCCAGGCCTCCGTAGCTCAAAACAATGAGCGCAAGGAGTGAAATGATTCATTGAACGAATTTCAATGCAAAGCAAACGCGCAAAGATAGGTTTGGTACTCCGCCATCCGAGCTCGTTTACTAACTTCCAAATCCGCTGGACTTCACTGGTCTCGCGTATTTCCTTCCATTGCTCCTTCCATCATGTCCTCCTCAATAGAATTGATCAATCCAAAGGCAGAGAGCGTCAGACGCGCTGCTGCCTTGCAGGTAAGTCGCATGTCCTGGCTTTTTGTTGCTCCAATTTCATGCATCGTTAGGTCAACACCACCGGCGCGATGGGTCTTGCTAACGTAGTGAAGGGTAATCTCGGTAAGCATTAGCATCATCTCTTGACCGACCGTTTTGTTCCGATCGGACTCCACTTCAGGTCCAAGAGGTACTCTGAAAATGCTTGTGGACGGCTCCGGTCAGATCAAAATGACCAAGGATGGTAAAGTGCTGCTATCCGAGATGCAAATACAAAACCCAACAGCCGCTATGATCGCTCGTACTGCGGTCGCTCAAGATGATCAAGTTGGCGACGGAACTACTTCAGTAGTTCTACTGGTCGGAGAGTTACTTAAGCAAGCCGATCGTTACATATCTGAAGGTGTACACCCAACCGTCATAGGAGAAGGATTCGATCTCGCGAAGAAAGAGGCTTTAGCGGTTGGTTTCCGCATTTGCATCTATTTACGCTCCTGATGGACACGTCTAGTTCCTCGACACGTTCAAACTGCCATCCAAATTGGATAGGCCAACTCTGATCAACGTCGCACACACTTCGCTTGCCACTAAGCTGCACGCCTCGTTAGCGAAGCAACTTGCTGCAGATGTGGTAGATGCTGTGCTCACCATCAGGCCGCCAGCACCCCCCAAAGGCACGCCTTTCATGTCAACAATAGGGTCCTCTTGCTAAAACTTCCTGCAGAAGCAAAAGATCAGTATCGCGACCCAATAGATCTGCACATGGTGGAAATTATGAAGATGCAACACCGCACGGCGTCAGAAACTCAGCTCGTGCGTGGCCTGGTCATGGATCACGGTGCCAGGCATCCGGACATGCCCAAACGCGTCGAAAATGCATTCATTCTGACGTTGAACGTCAGCTTAGAGTACGAAAAGACGTACGTTGTTCAGCACCGCATTCCTCAACTCTAAACTCACAAAAGCTTAGAGAGGTTAATTCTGGCTTCTTCTATTCGTCTGCCGAGCAACGTGAAAAGCTCATCGAATCAGAGCGGCGTTTCGTAGACGCTAAAGTGAAGAAGATCGTGGAGCTCAAGAATCTCGTGTGCGATCAAGCCGTTGGCGGCAGTGAAAAACCAAAAAACTTTGTCGTTATCAATCAAAAAGGCATCGATCCACTTAGTCTCGATATCCTTGCAAAGAATGGCATTTTCGCTTTACGTCGTGCTAAGCGACGCAATATGGAACGGTAATGTCTTCAGCGCTACGTAAAGATATTACTCTGATTACTGTCGTATCTTAGCCTGCAGCTCATTTGCGGAGGTGTTGCGCAAAATTCCGTAGACGATCTAACCCCAGATATTCTCGGTTGGGCGGGTCTAGTTTATGAGCACACTCTAGGCGAAGAGAAGTACACCTTCGTGGAAGAGGTCAAGCAACCTAAGAGCGTCACGCTCCTTATCAAGGGTCCAAACGCGCACACGATCCAACAAATCCAGGATGCTTTACGGGACGGTCTTCGCGCTGTCAAAAATGCACTAGAGGATGAGGCTCTCATTCCCGGTGCGGGGGCCTTTGAGGTTGCATGCGCAGGTCATTTGAGTGGTCCTGTAAAGAAAGCTGCCAAGGGCCGCGTTAAAATGGGTGTGCAAGCATATGCAGACGCACTATTGATCATTCCAAAAACTCTCGCGCAAAACGGAGGCTTCGACGTTCAGGATGTGGTGGTGGCGCTGCAGGTTCGCGATATCATTCCGTTTGTATTTGATTTGCTTACGTTGATCGAAATAGGACGAACAAGCGGAGGGAAACACGGTTGGCGTCGATTTACAATCAGGGGAGCCGTTTGATCCGACTGTGGAGGGCATCTGGGACAACTACAGGGTAAAAAGGCAGATGTTACACTCATGGTAAGTGGATATACCTTTCCATCAGAAGGACGGTTGCTGAGACCCAATTCTCAGTTCTGTGATCGCAGTGAACCTCCTTTCTACAGACGAAATCTTGCGGGCTGGCCGGAGTTCATTGAAGCCAGATGGGCAGTCGTGAAGAGGTGCAAGAATTTTGTGAATTGTGGGTACCACGTGCCTCACTGAACCGTTGAAATACGCATTCGATACGTGGTGGCAGAGAATGGTGTATGTATGGGGTGTATGGACGAGAATTACAAAATGCTACCGTAGTTGATACAAGTAACGAGCCAACCGATTTCGAAGGTGGACGGGACCACATAATTTAGTTTAATATTAACCGTGTCCATACTCCGCCCTGGCAATTAGTGAAGCCGTTGAGTGAGAGCAGTCAGACTCCCAACCTGCATCAATGAAACGAGTGGGAGAGGATGGTTCGTCGTCGGCATGAAATGAAGCGGATTTGCGCAAATAATGAGACATGGGTGTTCCACGAGCGTTCTTCCAGGGTACTGGGGCAGGAAGTTTAGCCGTATATGTGACACGGAGATGAGAGAATTGCTCCTCATTTACAACGCCGGTATGAGCTTCCTTGCTTTCAGAAAGAAGCCCTTCGACAACTCGATCGTCGTCAGAATTGGCCGAGTCAAGTGTACCATCATCCGGAAAAGAAGTGCGGCGGTGCACATCTGAGATCGGAAACTGCTCGCCCAACTGTGAATTGTTCATGTGCAATTCTAAGTATAAGAAGTAGATGTACGTACGTCGTCAAATGATGATGCGTAGGACCCAGCACGAGGAACTGCACCACCTTCTATATACATATTCTTCGACACTGACGAAACGCGAACGCTTGATCGTGAACCAACAGTGGGGGTCGCATGTGGTCCATCTGCGCTAGGAACTTTCGTGGATCCGTCTTCTCCAGAGAAGGAAGCCTTTGGGTTCAGCCGCTCGCTGCGGCGAGTTCCTGAACCAGAGTCAAGGGGGGGCTTGGACATTGAGGACCAACGACGTCTGGCAAAATTGACTGGAGATGGTTGGAAGGTTAGAACGCTATTATGTGCAGGCCCTCGCCAACTAGCTCGCTGGGCTAATTTTTCCGCAACTGTATGCTCAAGCTGAGACGGACCAGCTATGGGTAACGGCGTATGATCATCAGGCGTGACGGGACCAATACTGTCACTTTCCAGCGTTGGAAGAGAAGGGCCACTGTCCTCTTCATCCTGAGATACGTCATCAGGGCACGGTGCCCACTTCCGACGAGCGTAATTTGTCGGATTGGGGTGATATAGAAGACTACTACCCACTCCTTTAAACCTATAAGCCGAGGGTACGGAGGGGCTGTATTCCAACGCTTCGTCATTTCTTTCGAATGGGCTGGCAAAATGTCGGGACTTCTTCGTTAACGGTGCTGAGCCTTCAGGTGGGAATGATGCCGCTCGTTTTCCAGTAGGAAGGGTCTCTGGATCATTCACCTGATCCCAGTCCTGTGCGTCTGCTTCTTCTTCGTCCGTCTCATCTTCTTCATGTCTGCCAGCGAGCCACTGCGTGACCTTAATATTTCTATGGAAAAGCCTCTCTGTGCGTGTCAGGTTCTGAAAAGCACCAAATTTCCTTCGGACAAATCTTCCGTTCGTAGTGGCTTTCTTGCCGAAACGGCCGTTCGAGTCTCGAGGTTGTGATTGCACCGCCAAAGCCTTTGGTCTGGTGTGACTGCGTGATGAAGAGGGGGAATGATTGCTATTCTTAACGCTTGGGGATGGGGGTGTGGAAGGCTTAATTACGGGTGCCGGTGGAATCAATGGAGGCTTAGGAGGTGAGGGAGGCTGAGATCGGGGAGATGCCTCAGGAACAGGATATTTACGGGGTCGGCCTCTTTTCCGTTTCGGTAGCTCTTCTTCAGGAAGAGGGTACTTGCGTGGTCGCCCCCTTTTTCTCTTCAGTGGCCCGAAAAGCTCCTTTGCTTTGACTGACATCTCTACGCTTGGTCCGTCATCAGCTTTGCGCTTCTTCAGAGGACGCTCGTCGACGCAGGGCAGATGCTTGCGTTCTACGGCAGGGGCAGTCTTCTGAGGGGGCCGCCGCGAGGAGCTGGCCTCGACGTCATCGCGGGGTGGAGCAACAATAGCTTGGCTTGGAATACGAGCTGGCCATGACTGACCATATATAGCGACATGGCGCATACACCTGGTACAAAAAAAGCCCATCAGCACACAAAAATGAACAGATATCAGTGGAGTCACCTTGGACACTCTTGTCTTTGTTTGGACTTCTTGCCTCTCCGCGGGGAGTCTAAATTCAGTCCCCACACAACTTTGGAATCCACGGAAATCACAGGCAAGACATTCGAGCACGTCACGCACGTTGGCAGCGGACGACCATCTGAACCACGAGGAATCTCGCGTTTCGGGGGCCCCGCCAAATCAAACTTTTCCGCGACTACGGAAGGACGCGCTCGGAGAACTCTTGCTTCAGACTCTTCCTTGACTTGAGCCTTGTCTGCCTCCTTTCCTTTGCTCCTACTAGGTGTGACAGACACGCTACCGCGAACATTTTGACCCCTAAGACGGGACGACAGATTGTGCAAAGTATCATGGGCGACAGGAGTAGAATGTTTGCTGGACGACTCCTGCATCATCCTCTGTCGGCGAGTGGAAATGTCGGACTTTGCCAGCGCTTTCCCCTTGTTGGAAGACGCTGATCCCTCGGCGCTCAACGATGTCATACGTGATGGTCGGATATCAGGATCAGGCGTGGCGACTGTTGCATCTATGGCCGCAGAATGGCGAGAGGACGAGGAAACGGCTAACGAGTGGGAAGCTTCCCCACCTAGCTCCATATCAACTTCATCATCCCCAGAAGCGTCAGGGGCATTCGCAAGTGGTTTATCACCCTCTTTGTCTTCGTCATCGCTCTCCTCAGAATCAGAATCTTCCTCCTGAATGATGGCGTAAACGCCACGCCGCGTCCTGCGCTCATTGACATCGGCAACTGTCGCGGCACGCACTTCAGCGTCGTCATCCGATACTTCGGCATCTTGTTCACCGCCCGAATCTACATCGCCGTCGGAATGATCTGGAGCGTAGCCTCCTCTACCGTTCTTCTCGCAAGTTTCACAGAGGCAGTGTCGATTCTTGCCGCCAACTGCGGCGTAGGACATCAACGTGAGCTACGGAAACAGACCGGATAACGGATACGCACAGTAACCATCGCCGTAATGCGCGGTAATCTCCTCGCCCATGGAGATAGCCCGAAGAGTGCGAAATGTGATATACTTGCCTTCGCGAAAAAGCTCGCAGTTGTTGTCGCAATCGTGCTGCACAATTCAACGTCAATGTGAATACCAACGGAAGAAAAAACGCATAGACCGTCAGAAACTTACGTTCACAAATCGGGCGGGCCCCAAAAATAGATGGTTCTTCTTCATTTGACGTGAATGGATGACACTAAAGTCCCTCCTGATATCGATATTTCTCAGGTCGGTGCGCTTGAGTTCCTTGTCTTCCTCCGTCGAAAGATGTGCCATTGATCCCTTCAGCTCAATAATTACCACTCCAGGGGCTAAGGAGCGCGTAGCGAGGATGCATAACTCTGACTTTCCTGTCCTGTGAGAATATCTAGACGTGTGAGCAATTTCTATGCACCCTGCAGGGTTGTAGAGCTCAAAGTATCGCGAGGCGTGTCTGTGACAAAACGGAGTTTCAGGAGCAGGACATTGATACAAAACCTGATTGCACACACGTGGCGAAAGCATTAATCTGCTTCTGCGTGTAGGGCTTGAGGTAGTAACGAACAGAAGGCAAACTAAATAATGATCGTCCCTGAATGTCTGTTGAACATATACAATACAGAGAAATTAGACGAACACAAGGAGGTCGTCCACGGCTTGTCGAACAGCATTCTGAGGACCGAGCTTACTTGCAACCAGCTATAACACGATGATGCATGACACCATACGCGCGTCCAGGGAACAATTAGTTGCGTGTAGACGAAGCGAGCTAAGGATATACTCACGCGTCTAACGATTTGCATGAGATCCTCGGTATTGGTCTTTGGGAGTCTTCGAGATGGATCCATCTTATGCACGAGCAATGGGACGGTGCCTGTTCCAAGCTTCTCGACTAGCAGATGGCTAAGGAAGTCATCATCCTTGGAGAGGTCACCCATGTTCATGATTTTGGTAGGACGCCATATGAGAACTGTCCCTCTGGCTCGTGTGGAAGAGCCATTGGCGGTCGCTGTCGCGGACGCTGGCGCCATTGAACGGTAAACGAAAATTTACGCGTTCGGGACTCAAAAAGAAAAAAAGCAGAGACTGGACGAGGACAGCAATGACGCGAACGGAAGGGAAAAGGAACAAGGTGAAAGCACTGTTGCTGGCGCAATTACGGCACTAACCCACTTCGATTATGTCAGCTTAAACCCACACTTGCTTGAACAATAATAAACGTGGTTATCTTTCCAGAAGCAACATGCATGGAGAGGACATGGATTGCAATTCGACAGAGCATACGATAAGATGTGGCATGGTCGTCATACACTATAGCGCTAAGGATTTCCCATATTTTCACCATGTCCTCGTGATCTTATGTGTATGCTCAGAGACAAATCAAAGGAGTAAATCACTAGGGTCACGAAGTTTATGCGTTGTGGGCGTGCTTCTGTTTGCCTGACCGGAGCTTCCTGACGTAGAACTATTTGTATAATATCAGTAAGCGATACAGAATTATGTCGAACTAGAAGACAAACCTCCAGCTCCTTGCCCTCCAGAATGTAGCCGTCACCACGGCCGGACTGTCCAGGTCTGCTTGAGATGCAAGCATAGAGACGACCAGCAGAGAACTGAGACTCGAGAAGGGGGTCAATTTTAGCATCTGGGACAAGTAATGAGTTGTACAACGCGAAAAGACAAAACGGCATTCTTACTCTGCTTCCTCTCAGCAATGATACGTTGAAGATGGTTAGATTTTTTTTCCTCCTCCGCAGTAGCAGTAGTCTTTGCGCCCTTCTTGCTGATGGGTTGGGCATACTATTATTACATAAATTAGGAGGATTGAAGGGATAGACTTCGGATACGCACGTGTGACTCATACCACTGCCTGAAAGGGGTAGCATCAATCTGAATGATAGCCCCCTTCACCAAGGTATTGGTACGGACGAGCTCATTGTTTGATGCGTTGTAAACCTAAATTGGGCGTCAGTCAAGCACGCAGTATTATATTAAACTGTATGCAGTATTAAGGGTACTTACAACACTGATAAGCCTAGTCTTTCTCGTGACATGCTCAGATGCCCATGCGAAGTTACCAGTGTCGAGACGGAGGGCACGGTACTTAGTGTTACCACCACGGACGCGCACGGTATGAATGCGCTTGACACCAAGCTTAGTGCTGGCAGGCTGACGGCCGAGCTCGAATTTTCTCTTCTTGCGATAGTAGGCGCGCTGGGCACCTGTTGCCGAACGTTTGTGCCGGGACGAACGAGATATACCTGCATAGATAGTAGTTTGATATCATAAGAATAGAATCAAAATATTTGTGTGTTAGTATATCGGAAGAGCAGCACTCACCCATGTCGGATAGCCTTGAGGATGGGGAGTCGTGTAGTCGAGTCGAGGTTTTGATGATAGTACTGAAAATCAAGGTTTGACTTATTCGCACTCAGATCGGCAAATGCCGATAAACCTGAGTTTGGTTCTGCTTGCACGCGTCACGGTTGTATTGCTACTAACTAATGAGCTACTTCAATGCTAGTTGCATCATGTTAATATTCGGGATTATGATACGGCATGTCTGGACACGAACCTTCCGTGACGTTGATCCACCCCTCCAGCACGAACGTGACATGATCTCTGCCTCCTTTTCTGCAGATCGGAATAGCACCTGTATGTTTCTCTATCAAATTTGAGGACGTACCTACAGATATTCTATCGGAAGGCCCGATCGGCAGCCAGTCGCATAATCAGCGTGCGTGCTGCAGCATAGTTCACTGATCCGTACATTTCAGTAGGCGTCGCTTATTCCGGTCGGTGCTGTCTTCCTCCGCGTTCATCCAAATTGTTTGTCATGGAACCTTTAGGCTTTCCTCATGACGCGTAAATTTAATGAAGATGTGGGCATAACTGCCCTGGCTAGGCTAACATGAGTCGCTCGCACGCCCCGTGCCCATGTCTAACTCGTTCAAAAGGTAAGTATCCTACGGATTCCCAATATGAAATAACGTTCGTCAACGGGCATGTGCAACGAGCCTCCTTTTGCCCGTCGCCCAATCCGTCATTTCTGTACAACCCCGAGAATCATAGGCTCGTAAGACGGCCGAATGTCGCATGCCGTGCGCTTATCTCGAGGCCTCGTTGACTACGCGTGTCCATCTTGGCGTGTATATCTATGTGCTCCAACTCCGTGTTTATGGTGCCCGTTTTCCCTCTCGTTGTTCTGTGTCCGTTTTTATATGACTTTATTCAAGGCAACCAGCTTCCGACGATTTCGCCACCGCAAGGCTGTTCGACCGAATGAACGATCTGCGTTGGCCAAAAGCACTCAAAGTGACCTTAGCCGACTAGTCCGCACTGCGGATCCTGCAGTCAGGAAGGTGAAACCCTGTTCCAGCTTTCTGATTCCGCCTGTGTCCTGACGTATGATCATTTCACTAGGCATTCGATGTGGAAATGCAGTCATTCTCCAAGCTGCATGCTCGTTATCTCGCGGAAAAGGAGAACCGAGAGGAACTGTAAGCCCTGCAGCTTTATTTTCCTTGCCCCTTTTCGTGTAATTAATGTAGAGATGATAAGTGATTGGGATCGCATTAAATCGCCCAATGACAAGCAGGTCATTCCTTACAGCCACCTTCCACAGATTACTGGTCCAAATGCTCTGTCCAAGTTGGCCGTCCTAAAGGTCAATGGGGGTCTCGGGACCTCTATGGGTATGATCCTTTAATTTCCCCTACAGTTAAGCTTACGTACTCCCAAGGCATCAGTGGTGCGAAAAGTGCCCTCGAGGTCAAGGACGGGATGACCTTCTTGGACCTCATCGTGCAACAGGTCGAGCATTTGAATACCACACACAAGGTCGACGTACCGCTCATCCTCATGACATCCTTCAACACGCATGATGATACATTACGTATCATTAAAAAATACGTGTCCCAGCGCATCAGCATAACTACATTCAATCAGTCGCGGTATCCGAGGATCTGGAAAGAGACGTTACAGCCGTATCCCAAACGTGCATCAGACGACAAGAAACACTGGTATCCTCCAGGTCACGGCGATCTGTACGAGTCGCTGGTGCACACTGGCGTGCTCGATCGTCTCCTTGCTGAAGGCAAAGAGTATTTGTTCGTCTCGAACTCGGACAATCTTGGTGCTGTGTAAGTCTTCGCACTGATGACGAGTCAAATGAGTAGCTCAACAATGTTTACAGAGTCGACCAGCGCATCCTTCAGCACATGGTTGATACCGATGCTGAATTCTTAATGGAGGTCACTGATAAGACCAAGGCGGACGTTAAGGTCGGTCAATATCTAAAAACCCCGGAACTTGGATGTTCATTCTTCATTCAAAGGGTGGCACTCTCATCGAGTACGATTCTTCCATGAGACTTCTGGAAATCGCCCAGGTACCTCCAGACCATGTTGACGACTTCAAATCAGGTAGTACATATCTTCTCCCTTTACTTACCATGCAGCTAATCATGCGCAAGTCCGCAAATTCAAGATCTTCAACACGAATAACCTATGGATCAATCTTAAAGGTATTTATTAAAGATTTCATGCAACTGTAACGGCCGTATTAATGACTTATTTCCCAGCATTGAAGCGGATCATGAATGGTGGCGGCATGGACCTGGATGTCATCATCAATCCAAAGATGACTGACGACGGCCAAGCAGTGATCCAGGTTCGTTGTCCACCTTTGGACGCGAGGCACGATTTCTGACTGCTAGCAGCTCGAGACCGCTGCAGGCGCAGCTATCAAACATTTCAACAACGCCCACGGCATCAACGTTCCCCGTTCGCGCTTCCTGCCCGTGAAATCCTGCTCCGACCTATTGCTCATCAGGAGCGATATATACTCATTGCAAAATGGCCGCCTGGATATGAGCGAGAGTAGGATGTTCGGCAGCGTCCCAGTGATCAAGCTGGGTGACCACTTCAAGAAGGTTGGAGCATTGTTGGAGCTGGGATTTTTGATTTGCTAATAGGCGTGATCCATCTCAGATAACTGATTTCCAGCCACGATTCAAGAAGATCCCTGATATCATCGACTTGGATCATCTGACAGTAACGGGCGACGTCCATTTTGGTCGAGGGATCACCCTTCGTGGTACTGTGATAGGTAGGCACCCGGATTTTCTTTGCATTTATTGAATGTGGCTAGAATTTATGTCTTAGTGGTGGCGAACGAAGGTCAGAGGATTGACATTCCAGATGGTTGCGTGCTGGAGAATCGTAAACATACTTAAATGGCTGCGTCATGGCATTTGACTGATGACCTTTTACAGGTTTAATCTCTGGGAATCTCAATATGACGGTGAGGCCTATCAAGCCTCTGCACTTTGACCTGGCTTGCTGATTTTTTTCTGCAGGAACTTTGATTCATTAATTTAAGTTACATTTTACATTAAGGCGTTACCCATCAATTATGATTATCAATGCCATTCTTGGACTTTTGTTGTCATCCCACAGTAGTACTCAAAGGAAAACACCAGTCAGATTGCTGCAAATGTAAAAGTAGTCGGGTAAACACGGCATTATCATGGAACCAAAGCCGTCGGGAGCTCGTTGTCCACAATAGAAAGACAGTACAAAGACATGATGAAAAACAAGATCATGCGAGAGTGAGAAAAGAGCGAGCAGAAAACAAGTAAGATAAAAAGGGAATATGCTATCTATGTAATTGTCCGTGCGTCGTCGTAGGGTTTCTTCCTAAGCAAATTACAACTCCTGCAAACGAGAAGAGCCATCAGCAGTGACTCAGAAAATCTCGTGCGTCACTTACGATCATGTTCAAGTTTCCAGACAACAACCCTGCGAGTGAGGGGGAAATGTGAGATCGGGAGTTATGGAATGCAGAAAGACATACTGTTCTCCAGAATACAGCCATCAGGGATATCAATGCGCTGACCCTCATTGGCAACGACTACGAGGTTTTATCAGCGACTTGCATCAGATCGGTTCATTGAGACTTACTGATTACGGTCCCGCGAAGCGTCACATTCCGGCCGAAATTCACATCACCCGTAACTGTCAAGTGATCGAGCTCGATAATCTTGGGGATCTTTTTGAAGCGCTTCTGGAACTGCTGGATCTTCTTGAAGTGGTCGCCGAGCTTGATTACAGGTGTGGTCTCGAACATTCGGCTCTCATTGAGAACGAGCTGTCCGTGTTGCAGCGAGTAGATGTCACTCTTGATCAAAAGCAAGTCAGAGCATGATTTGACCGGCAAGAAGCGCGATCGTGGGACGTTGACACCATGGCCATTCTTGAAGTGCTTAATGGCTGCACCGGCGGCGGTCTCAAGCTGAATGACTGATTGGCCATCTTCATTCATCTTCGGATTAATGATGATCTCGAGTTCCATGCCCTCGGTCTCCATGATGCGCTTGAGCGCTGAAAGGGAATTAATAATGTACGAAAATGAATGACTAAACGCCGGTACCTGGGAGGTTGATCCACAAGTTGTTAGTGTTGAAGATCTTGAACTTGCGTACTAGGTATTACGTCAGAAACTGAAGTACAGGCACAAGCTCATGAACTAACCAGACTTGAAGTCCTCGACGTGCTCTGATGGAACTTGCGCAATCTCAAGAAGGCGAATCGATCCCTCGTAGTCAATGAGAGTACCACCCTGCGAGAGAATTAGAGACAAGTAAATGTATGAATCCAGGTACGTACCTTGATATCGGCCTTCGTTTTGTCAGTGACTTCCATCAAGAATTCTGCTTGGGAGTCAATCATGTGTTGCAAAATCTTTTCGTCGACACTAGAATCAAGCCCATCAGTTAATGACGGTGCAATGCGGATACCGATTTGGTACTGACACTGCGCCCAAGTTGTCCGAGTTAGAGACGAAGAGGTACTCCTTGCCCTCAGCGAGCAATTGATCCAATACACCAGAGTACAGCAACGCATTGTACAAGTCACCATGGCCGGGAGGGTACCAATGTGTCTTGTCGTCGTCGGCACGCTTTGGGCAGGGGAGTAAACTCTCCTTGAAGATCCGGGGGTACCGCGACTGATTGAATGTTGTGATGCGCAGTTGTTGATTTGCGTACTTCTTAATAATACGCAGGGTGTCCTCGTGGGTGTTAAAAGATGTCATGAGAATAAGTGGAACATCGACCCTGTTGCTCGTGTTGAGGTGCTCAATCTGACGCACGGTGAGGTCGAGGAAGGTCATGTCATCCTTGACTTCCAGCGCACTCTTGGCGCCAGTCATGCCTATGGATCATCAAAATGACGCAATCGGACCCACAGCTTGAAACATACCCATGGAAGTACCAAGACCACCATTGACCTTGAGTACTGCAAGCTTGTTAAGGTTACTGTGATTATGAGGCTGAAATAGACTGTCATAGGCTACAATCTGGTCATCGGCGGGGGACTTGATACGATCCCAGTCACTGATAAGATGCAAATATTTGAATATCTCCTTCTGAGCGAAAAAGGAAAACGCACAGATCCACGCTTTTTGCGCGTTCTGAAAGATAGCGAGTAAAAAGATAGAAGAAGGATTGCATTTCGATGTCAAATGCCTGCTGCGCATCAAACATGGCGTACACGTGTATGGTATATGGAACGCACCTTCCTAACCTTGTCATCATCGCAGGTGCTCACCAAATGGCTGATTTCATTGCGCATTGACTTTGCTGCAACACCGGTGGTGGCTGTTTTGAAGTCGATATGACTGCTGCCTTTAACGCGAGCGTTGAGGTTGTCACGGGGAGTTAAAGTTGCCATGGTTCTAGTAATGTACCCAAGATATGCATGTAGCATTGACTCTGCAAAATCAATGGACATACTTGGAACTTGGAATATATATTGGCTTTGTGGTGCTTGTAGACAAGTAGCAGGGTTCTGTTTGAGCTCTTATGAGGGGGGTCCTTGGTTTGTGGTGTCGTTTGTAAAGTTCTGAGCTGAGATCAAGATTGTTGTGAAGAGACGCGGACAAGTCCGAACCGAGAACGTTCAGCTCCTCTGGTATGAGCTCACACGAATATTTCCTTTGGCTAGTTCGTCGTTCGTTGAACTCCCTAGAAGAAGATTTGGATAACGGTGATGAAGGCGTTGGAGGTGAAGTTGAATGAGGGATGAAAGATCGCGGTTGTAGACCAAGTAATTTCAGTGGTCGATAGAGGTCGTTATATGAACTTGTGCAGTTTGAGGACGAACGTGCTTGCATAAAATCGATAAAGGGACCCCCGCGTCTCGCCGCAAAATGGATACGCCCAAATGCTGCGTTCGAGTGGACAACGTTCGACTCTTTCCTGATCCTGGCTTTTATAACGAATTCAACTGACTTTTCAGACAGCTTTTACATATCGGGGCCCAGCTCTAGAACGGCTATGGCGCCTGTCGGATCATCAGATCTTTTCCTCTACTATCCCCGGTGTTTATGCCAGTGGTACGTTATGCATGCCTTATCCATCCAGGCAGTGCATACCACGCATCATATGCCAGCGCTAAACCCGTCCGTTAACCGTCAACCCGAGCTCATCCGAACGCTTATCGTCGAACTTCTTACAGGTCAATCATACTTCGCCACATTCACGCGATCATATGCGTCAAGATTCTCTTTGCTAGACAAGTGTATAGCACATGCGACTCGAAAAATCAGTCGATTTCGATGAGCAACAGAGGCTGAGCTCAGGGAAAGTTTCACCTGTCAAACAAAGCTGTGAAGCCCAGACTGGATCAGATCTGAGAGTAGGTCAGACTCATTGCAGATCAATTCCCACAACGCCGGCATACATGAATGATCATCACTTGTGAGGATCTGGGCTTGCGAAAACCAACCTGAATTCTGTCCTATCACTTCAGGCATCATGCTCCTCCACCGTCCTCGTCGGAGTAAATGCCGTGCCAAGGCACACACTTTTTTGAACGCGGACCTCAATACCGAGCTTTTAAGGATCGTCCCTTCATTTACAAGAAATCATACATACGCCATCTTATCAATGACATGGGCCAAACTTGGGGTGCCTTGTCGGGACAACTTCTTTGCCCGTCTCCGTAGATTTTGCGTACCATGACTTTTCGTCCCTCGTTGCGTTTCCGTGCCTTACGCAAGCCAAGGCAATTAAGGCCCATTTTGGGGTTGGCCTGCTATCGCAAGCCGTCGTTCCTGCGCTGGTTCAGGGGATATTGGACGGGGCATTCACTGTGAGTGCCCTTCAGGACGCATCATTTCAGTCCCAAGACCTTGACAGGTACATATCTATCTTCAGAGCACGTTAATGCAGGTTCTGTCAATCACAAGGGGACGTTTTGGCAGTTCGCCGCATCTGTCCCTTTCATGCTCGTCATCCGTAAGGATCGTGCGTTTTTGTCTGCGATAATGACCACGCCTGTCGATTCGGAGATTACGGTGTCATTTGCATTTTGCAGAGTAAAGTTTGCCTTTGAATATTGGCACTGCGAAATTAGGCCGATGACTATAGTTCGAAAGCATAATGGTAGTTAAATCAGTTACTGAAGTTCCACACCTAGGTCGTAAACCACGCCTCGTGATCCTCTATCAGGATGTTGTCCGGCGACGAGTATCATCCCATCTCACCTCATACGTGCGTTGCACACCATGCCGCGACGCAAAACGCCAGAAGAGGAGGCCACGCCACATCCACCATATCACTAAAAAAGCCATGAAGGAGCCCCACCTCGTGCACTCCGCGGTTCGCACTTGGACACGGCAGGGCCAGCGATATGCGTCTTCGCCGCCCTAGAAAATAGAAGGACCATGAATGGGAAGAAGATGAGGATCTGCCGCGGAGTTTGCTGGAGTGCGCCGACCCTGTAAGTTTAGTCACAGGAAGAGGTAGGATTGGGTCCTCGTCGGTATCTTCCGTATTACTTTGCCCGAGCGAACGTCGAAATAACTCATAATCGCTGTTTGCACGACTGGAGCTGTGTTCGGGATGGCTGGGCCGAGGAGCCATTTCGGGCCGGCGCTGTGCCTGTTTGTTGCCCTCGGCGAGAGTTCGGTAAACATTAAAAGCGAGGAGGCCAAGCACCGAGAGCAAAATGAAAGGGAGGTAGACATTGAGATAGATACCGAGCTGGTCCGGGAGGAAACAAGGTGTATCTAGAAGCGAAGGCGGTGAATTTGGCAATTGTGTCAGGGTCTCTAATGCAGGGACTGTTGAAATCAACGAGAGAAGTTGGAATCCTGGTCGGCGTATCCCCATTGCCATTGAAAATGACTTCACTGTGATTTCTCGCACTGTGGTCGACCCAGAAGCGGATGAAAAGGGCAAGGGATGTGAATATTCACAGTAGTCGTGATCGTCCCCGCTGAATATGTAACTATGCTCAGTGACTAAGTTGCGTAACAAACAGGGGGACAACGAACCTGAATATAAGGGATGGTCGGAGCGACCGAAGTAGAAATTGCGATGCTTCATTAGAAAGGGTGTTCTGGTACCCAAAACCTTGTCCCTGGCGGATGGTGCCCCGTTCTCGCAGTGGACCGCAGTCTGTACCATGAGGTCGGGCAAGAGGGATGTGCGTGAAGAGTACAATTGGACTGGCGTGCTCATGCGCAGCATACCGCTTCACGAAGTCAACGGATCCTCCTGCCACTGCAGGCCAGTTGTCGTACGAATATCCTCGGTCTGCGCGGACAACATCTTCTTCGACCAAGGCGACTGCGTCGATGAACATAACAGTATGGTTTCCAATCGTAGTCTTGTGATTCCATGGTCCAAAGTGAGAGGTGTACCTCGTTGCAGCTTCAAGAGAAAAGGAAACGTCTTCTCCAAGTCTGTAGGTCCAAAAGAATGTTCACAAGAATGTTCTAAACATGGAGGATTCATGACGCACCCTAGGTCATGATTCCCAGGAAGAAAAAATGTCGGCATGGACAAATCCCTTAACTTGAAGATGTCGAAGAATCGCGCAGCATATGCATTGTACCTTGTAAGCAAATGAGCAGCCTCAGTCGCAAGCTGAAGTTCCGCCGCTTGAATGCAGCTATGAATTATGAAAAAACATACTCGCTATTCGACATGGTCGCGCGGCCGTTGTCCATGAGGTCGCCCAGGAAAACAACGGCATGAGGTTTAACTCTATTTATCGTCGAGTGCCAGCTCCTCCGGAGGTTGAGATCGATGAAGAACTGACCCAAGGCTTTTATCAGGAAGCCACGTGTGGGATACGAGCGATGGTCAATGATTTGAGGGTCTGCTACCACTAATACGCGTGCAATACGGGAGTTTGGTGCGTCAGGCTGACAACTGACGCATAAGCATTAACTTGAGGCCATAAGACATTACTTCACCTGATGGATATCGGGCCACTGACAAGCATCTAAGACATGGTCGAATGTGCAAACCTCGTACCAGACGATGAGGATTATCCACGCTGCCCGAAGGCCGTTCACGAACATGATATGTGATGGCGGCCATCGCTTCAAGTTAGGTAGATAACCTGACATAGCAAGCGATGGACTGAACCTAGCAGGCAAGCTCTGAAACTTTCCAGTGAGATGTGTCACAGTGTGAATTATTTAGTCTCCCCTAGACAGACCAATAGAAGAAAGATAGAAGGAAGATAGTCGTTTCCCGTCGTTTCTTTGTTATTATGTGTGCGTTCGTAGACGAGAAACAGTGGGAGAACGAATACGCTTCCGAGTCCGACGACCAATTAGAACATGCCGCAGCACAACTTGAAGGTAGAGTTTTATGGCGTTGGATTCGTTCAAGTACATTCGCTCACACATCTAAGTATGTAAAACACACACGACCAAACATAGACTACAATTTTTTGGGTGTCGCTGATTGTACGCACGAGAGCTCGGAAGAACAAAAATCAACTGGTTAAGCATGCACCAGACAGCCTGACAATATTGGCGTCTGGTGGTTGAGAAAAACACGCCAAAAATAAGCGCTACAAAGCCTCACATAGGTGAGTGTCGCGACTCGCAGCTCGCCGCAGCACCCTCTTTCCTTTTATGGGTGTGCTGCGACACTATGTAACTTACTTGCTCAAAATGTCAGAACTCAGGTTGTATAATACATGGTAGCATATCCTTCAGGCCCATTTTTCACATCATATTGCAGACTCGGACTCACATTGTAATACACTCATACTTTTCAGTGGTGGATTTTCTGACATCTGGAACAGCGAAACACACTACAATTTGGCCTTCAGTGCTACAGTTCAAGATACCAAGTACTGAGTGAGCTTATATTGATCATGTGAAGTCCTTCGATGTGCTGATGAATGCACCATGCAGACTCCAGAGCATGTGGCCAGCGACAAGCAAGTTGTATTTACTTAGTAGTAGTAATACTAGTAGTAGAACATCGCGGCACAGCAGTGGCGCAGCATTTTACCTGTGCCCCATTTTTTTGCCTCTGTGATCAGAGCTGCTGACAATTGCTGAGCGCTGAGCTGAACCGGAGAAGGTCGAGGCTCAACGAACTCATATCATGAATACGCTTGTGTCCCTCAAATGAGCAATGTGAAGCTCCGCATATGGCATTCCCAAGATTAGGACGTTCGGCTTTCCAACTGTGTAATCCTGCATTAGATGCAGGAAGAAAGACGGTAACATAAAAAGTCGTCTCACCTGTTGTATGGAACTTAAATTTGACAGCGATTATATTCAAGCTGAGTTCGGGTTTGGGTGGTGACCTGTGATGGTCGAGTCGCATGGACTTTGAATAGACTAAGGACTTGATCGCTGAATGTGTAAGTATACGAACGCGTGACTCTGTGGGTATATGTTTAAATTTGTGTGTGAGCGCGTGCAGAATGGGTCCAGCCATAGGTTTTGCGTCAGCCCAGTAGAATCCAGTCTGATCAGATTTAAGCTCGTTTTGGTGGAGGGCTGGCTTCAGGAACGTTCGGTGACTTAGCAGATAGGTGGCAACCTTAGGGTGGGCTTAGCAAAAGAAAACTTAGAACATCGTGAAACGTAGAACGGTCCTGGCATCGAAAGATCTTGAGATGAGCGTAGGACAACTAACTTTGAGGTGCTGATACTAGACTGCTGAAGCCGTGAACTCCAAACTTCTCGTGGGTATTCCCCACCACCGCCTCCGTGATCTCCACTGCTCTTCGAACCTGTTGAGAGGAACTGAGTGATGTTATTCACAGTCATCATAGGCAACGTGACAGTGTGAGACGGCCAATCAACTCACTGAATTATCCAATTCCGGCGATCGACGGATTAAGTAGGGGGACGACAAGTCATAAAATGATCCAATTTGATATCACAGAATGGCATCGGGCAACCTCTCATTTCCTCGGAAAACAACATGACCGAGGTCCCGAGCAAAGTGGGGCACACGCGGCCTCTTCTGTCTACGCTGTGCTGACCGTGGAATTGAAGTAATTTCAGTTGTAGCTCCGGGAGCTGGTTGGTCCGTCATGGTGGATCCCGGTTGAGGTTCATTCGCATTCAGTACTGGAGGCGCGGGTATTCGTCGTGATGTTCTACACGAGTTACAAGTGTGGATAATAAGGTGCCTGTGCGACGCGGAATCTGGATATCACGGCGACTTGATGAGCACGTAAGAAAATAATGTATACTCAACACGCACTCTTCACCCGCACGGTCGAGGAGGCGCCAGGTATCAACACGATATGACATCCCTTACATATAACGCGTTTGACTGTCGGATCGCTGCCTTCTATGAGCTCTACGATACGATGTAAAGTGTGCAATGCATGTGCTCACATCTTGACATTCGTTTTCTGCCCGACGACTTTCATTGTGTCCACGTAGCTCCTAGACAGGTCCGCAGTAGACACGACCCTCTTTTTCCGTTTCTTTGGTGGGTTTTGCGTGTCGTTATTCTCGCAAGGGCTAAATGGAACCT
>QFEX01000133.1:13972-27697 GCA_003316505.1 Suillus alpinus
GAAGCGAGAAACAAGTACTATTTGCAAAAAAAAAATATAATACATCGTCGATAGAATAAAATGTGACGAAAAAAAGCACAATGAAGGGAATCCACAGGTACCCCCACCTCGATAACAAACGATATGTACGTAGATCACACGACAAATAGATTTCAAGCGCGACAACAAAAACAACATATAAGACAAAAAAGGTGAAACATGAACATGAAACACGATGCACGACATTGAATTACTTTCGTTGTTGGAATGCAGAGACTAGATTTTGTTGGGTGAAGTCCATGGCCGATTGTCGCATCGGGGTGCTCTGGCCGGATGGGATGGGGGAGGGGAGCCAGCCGGGGGTGATGAGTCCACTGCCTCCAGCTCCAAACACGAAGCCGCCGCTTAGGCCTTCCATAGTATCTGAATAACCTGGAAGATATGTCAGAAAGGCCAGTCCAAAGTACGGTTCATTCGCTTACCAGGTACCAACACACTGTCCCAGAATCCGTTGCTGAGTATGTTCTCCATAGAAAGCATACCCATATGTTCGTCGGAAGATGGCATATCAGCCATAGTGGGAGGGAAAGTCGAGATATCCGCAACAGGACCCATTTCACTCGCGAACGAATAATCGCTCATGCCATTAGTGCCATTCATTCCCATCGCTGGGTTACCACCGAAGAGCGCGGAATTGTTCATGTTGTTGCCCATGGAGGCATGGCTCATGTTATCGGATTGGTCCCCAGATGACACGTCTTCAGGCTCTTGTGGTGTATCTGTGCGAGCGGTGATCAGGGCCCGCAGGAATGTGCTGTACAGGGCTGGGGCATGATGAGAGTTCACGGCGACGTCTGCGAGGACGTTCGCAACGTCCTTGACAAGGTCGATGATATGTTGCTCGTTCTCGATGAACTGTTGGAACTCTGAGCGAATCAACTGTCAACCTAAATCAGTAACATGAATGGTAACAGACGATGATATCAAAGTACCTTGAGCAAACTGAGTACCGCGTAAGAGATGTATACGAAATGTGAATCCGGCGAATACTTCAGCATACCCATGGGACCAAGCTCTTCTTTCGTGATAATAGCCACTGCCTTAGCCGAGGTATAACACCGCGAGAAGAAGTGGCCGATATCCACTGCCGAGCGCTCCATGGCGTTCTGTAGCCCAAAGGAGTTCACGACCAGCATATAGTAGTGGAAGTAAAACTTCATCGCCGTTTGGAATTGGGACACCACAGCTTGATCGGCTAAATAAATGTTAAGAATGATATAGATGATTGCCTCGAATAAATCTATCTTACAAGTTGGCAAAGGTCGAGCAATCGTCCATTCATGTTGCCATGCAAGTATCTGGGTCTCGATGGTTTTAATGATGATCAAGTAATCGCAGTCGGTTTGTAAACCGGACGGGGTATTAGTGCCTGAATACAGGAAGTCTAAGCTCCTGGATACAATCCGCTGCAATTCCTGGTAGTGGAGGAGATTAAACCATGCACTAAACTCGCGTAAAATGAATACGCACGACGTATGCCGCTAAAGCAGTGTCACCTGGCTGTCCAACGGGGGACTTCAACCACTGCAGTGCATTACGGATTACGAAGCTGGTAGATATAATGATTAGAGATGAAAATTGGATTTGATGCCAACTTACTCCTCTTTGATAGAATGAGGCTTTCCCATTTGGGAACTCACGCTCCTGTCAAGAGCAAAGCACAAGAGCCACGTTCGTTCACGGTTGTGGACCTCCTTATCCCGAGCCCGACCTTCTGATGTGTCTTGGCTGGTCATCGTTGTCTTCCGATGCAGGTTGAGGTCCGTCGCCATCCTAAATGTTGTCACTAAGTACGAACTGTCGACGAAATGAAGAGATACAAACCTGATGGCCATTCCGAGTAACAACCACGTCTTGTCGTACTCATAGCGCTCCACGGCACCGCATCCCCAAAGAGTGAGGAGGAGATACGCCTGCACGATTTCAAGGGACTTATAACCTTTGGCAGGTACACTAAAGGCGAGCTTTTGTGCAAGCTCTGCAAGCTGCTGGTGAAGTTCCGGTCGCTGAGTGTAATACTTTGATGATATCGCACAAACTGCGAAAGATAAGTTGCTGCACATATGGGGCAAGGACGTAAACTTACTTGTTGTGAGTAAAAATGGCGAGCGGGAACAGACAAGCGAGGGCGTGTGGAACTCTCTATCAAAGAGCTCGCAGTGCGACTACGGTGATTATTTAGATACAGCACCATATGGCGTGATAGCACTTAGCACTGACGTTCATATGGTCAAAGAAGCTAGCAGCCGATCAGATCGGTATTGAGATGTATGACATACAATACTCACATATCAAATAGCGCGACCACTTGTTCGGTGCTAACAAAGCTCAACATCTCGGGCTGAATCTGCCGTTCGATATACAAACGTCGCAGGGGGAGTATTGTCATTGGGCCTAGAACGTTGCCAATTTGCCAAATAGACAACGTGCGAAAAAGCGGCTACGAACCTGGCCTAAAAAAATTATCACTAGCCACGCCCAACTTTTGATCAGGATCGGGATCCGCTGGGCGCGCTGAGAACGAGGACGAGATGCCCTGGGCGCGTCGGTTTGCCAAGCTTGCCTCGGCAAGCAGCCCGAGAGGATTAAGTGAGTTATCGGGAAGGGAATGGAGCTTTGGGGAAGCAGAGGCATTGGCACTCGATGATGGTGGATAAGCAGACTGGGGAGGAGGCGATGGAGTTGCCAGAAGGGCCTGGGTTTGTGCTGCTTGACTTGTGGGCGAAGGCGATCTTGATACCATGCCGGAGACCATGCTCGGGTTACCGATGGACTTTAAAACAGTGTCTAAAGTTTTCTCCATCTTCTTTAGTGAGCGAGTGAGAAGTTCATGTTTTCTTGGACTTTGTTTTGAGCGTTGACCACTTGTGCAAGATATATGAAACCTGAAACATACTTGGTGGACCGTTTGCCTCGATTGGACTCTTCGAATATACACTCGTGATTTCCAGCAATGCAACGTTTGCAAGGGGGGGCCTGCTCAGCCCCAACACATTTCATTTTTAGACGCCGACAGACAGTACACGCGCTAAATGGCATCGTTACGGCTCATGGAATCGCAAGGAGTGAATAGACTCACCGTGAACCCCTGGTGGTTTTTGGCTTCTGCTCATCCTTGTCAGCAGCAGGACTATGACCGTCCAAGCTGTCCTCTGAGCGTGGTTTTTTCCTGCTGCCCTCGCCCATCGCACCGACTAGGGAAGAGGAAGGTCTCTTCCCGTTAGAATTGCCAGGCGAGTAAGACATGTTGTCTGTTGGGGGTGTACCAATTGTGTCCGATCCTTGTGATGAGGGAGAAGATAAATTCTGAGGGACTGTGAGGTGGTGGTTGATGCGCTGTTGAGGTTGCTGATATGAGTAGTAGGGGGGATAGAGCGATAAAGCTGGGTCGATTTGGGGGGAACGAGCAGGAGGCATGTTGGATTGAGGGATAGCGTGATTCTGATGGTGCATGGATATGATGTAGTCAAACCTTGCGGAAGGGTCGAGGTAATACTGCGGATAGCAGGGAATAGGCGACAATGGCATAAGCATGATGTCTTGAAGGGGAGATAACATATGATGGGAGCATACCTTGCAAGACTTTAAAACGAGAAACTGAAACTGACAATACTACTAGAGGTAGGAGACTGGCCCACGCGCAAAGTTCACTAGGTGATGCGCTCACTCACACTCTCCCAAGCAGAGTGGTACGGTTCCAGATAACCAACCAAACTAGGGAAAAGTTCAGTTTAGTAAGTTCAGTCACTATAGTCAAAACAAAAAAAAAAGACTGCAGCAACAGCGAACCCACGCAAAGTGGACAAGACCGAGATCTTACAAACCTTGAAACTTTTGTCCAAACCAGAATTAAAATCCCCAGGACAATTCGCGGATAACACTGAATCCGATGAGAGATTTCAGCGCTTCAGTACTCTTCACCCCTCTGCGACCTCTTCGCCTCAACCCATCTGCGGAGTTTAAATTATCATTCAGGCAGCCGCGTGCATCCGCGTGCTCCTTTCTTCCCCCAGGGTCAGGACCGCGAACGATCTCAAGGGGCTTCGAATAGCTGTGTTACACCTGCAGCGACACTCTATGCACAAATACGGTCGTCCCCTCAGACCTTGGTCCGGTCCAGACCTCACTATCTATGTATAAAGATAGACCGTAACGCTCGGAAATTAAGTAGCTCAATGTCCGTACGCTGGAGTTCGTCCTGTCAATATCTTCGGATCCTACACTTTGTGCTCCCCTGACGACAAACCGTCTTATCGTGCAACGTACACGGGAGCAACATGCTCTTTAGTCATAACTTCAGATTGTCGGCACGTTTTTACAATCAATCCAACGGTCTTCCTGTCTATTTTTCGAGACACGGTTAAATATATGTATCGTGAGTTAGACACTATGTACCAGGGCACGTGCACATCTGTCAATTCTCTGAGCTGAATATCGCTTACAACGCAGCCTACACGGAAGAGTGTCCCTGAACGATAGCGAGTTCAGATTGTTTTTTGCCCAAAGCTTGGATATGGCCATGCCAAGCCCTGATGCCATCCTGCTCTCGAATGTTGCCAACCAAGTCAATTGAACGTGCGTTTCCCAGTAGCATCCACGTCCTCATATCGCAATAAGCCTAGCCTTGCTATTAATCGTTTCTTTCAACGGGGTTCCGCCTCCACCTTTACTAGTTCAGAAAGGATTTCCTTGCTCTTCAACTTCATCGTTCTCACCATGAACAATCGAAATCGAGAAACTCTTTTTTTGTCAGAGGTATGTTTTTCTCTCTCTGGTGATTGGTACGCCACACCCCGCTTCCGGGGCCCCTTTTTGGGACAGGTTTACATGTGCTGCGCGCGTGCCAATGATGGCTCGCCAAAGGAAGACCAATGATTGGATTCCAAGGGCTCCCATCACTTGTCATATTACTCCTCGACTGAACGCTTTGTTCCGCTCCGAGTCCAATCGACGTCGGTGCACGTAAGATTGGTCCTCAATATCACCCTCTTTGGAATTGCATCTCAATCCTCGACAGTCCACCAGTAGACAGGCAAGACGTCATTCCTCAACGGTCTCTCGGTAATTCGGCCGTCGAACTGACCTCGAACGACCTGGCGGGCATGCTGCATCAACACTCGATCGCATTGTTATGCACCGACTATCATTCGTCAATCGATTCTCCCTCCCATTTGCAAGGCACTCATTCAACTAGATGTCAATCCTCTTACGGCCATGTGCTCTTCAATTGGCGACATGTGGATATTATTCATGCTCCTATTTTCGGATTGGCAACGGTATTTACACTAAGCAAGAGATTCAGCCATCTCATATCGTGGACGCCTGTACTCCCATTGGTCTTGTCTACTCTTTGCGAACATGGTGCCCCTGTCGTTATTAATTCCACTAGGTACTGCACTTAATCCAGCCTGCCTTTCTCCACGACCTAACTCTACCCCAGCAGCCGCGATCGGCTTGGGCGGGAGCAAACGGTGTTCGATCGTGAGAAGCACTTGTTGGACGATATGCCATCGTTGCGGGCGTACGCCACCATTTGCTCGCATTGAAAAACGTCAGACGTGATTGGTGGCTACTTATTTGCTATGTTGCTATGTCCCGCATCCAGCTGGTACGGCCAGCTGTGGTAGTCGAGATATCCATGTTGTCAATTAACTCACGTCTCGTCCCCCGCTTTACTGCAGACTTATTTTGTATATTCGCGGCACAGTGATGCTGATAAAGCCTTCACGGGGACCTAGTATCATACTCATGTTCTTAGCCAGCACTCAATACAGATCTACCAAATAGCATCAAAATCTCTCATGAAGCTGCGTTTAACTCAAGCGTAGAGTCCACGATGATCCACCCAGATCTCTCTGTCAAAATACTCGTTGCGAAGGGCAGACGCCACGAAACGTAGGAACTGAAGAAAGAATAGACTTGTCTGCCTTTCATGGTCTGAGGGTGATTACACCGAGTAACCAGCGAGTGTACACATACTGCGTCAGATCAAAGTTAACTTTATAGAGTGCGGCCGCCTCGTCCTTGGGCTAATGGGATGACTTCTCGCAGGCATACTTATCACTTCTGGAAGGTCTGCCGCGATGCCGGTCTTTTATGCGTTTTACAATTCAAAATTGTTGTCTCCCCCGCTTTGCCCCCGCTACAATAACCTCGAATATCAACTGAGGGGGGCACCCCCCTTCCCCCCGGAGCACACTGCCCGTCCTACCAATTTAGGCTACTACGTCAGAGACATAAATTTCACACGACAGACAGATGAGCTCATCGAAGTCATTGTTGGCTCATCGACGATGACAACGTAGAGTAGAATAAGGAAATTTGTTAGCTTTGCAGTGGTAAAGGGATTACACAAGTGTCGAGATGACAGGACATGTGGTCGAAGGCTTCTACTATCGGTTCCCACTCATTCGGAGCACAGGTGACAGCGCCCTGAAGGCTTCTGGTTCCAGCGCTCCACCCCATCGGCTGCCGCTTCCTTGGGCAAAAATCAGATTGAAAAATGAGGGGTCTATGTCTGAATTGGAATAGGTTGTCGTGACCACCTTCCAAGTGGGTAGGAGCTGAGTTCAACTCCCAGAGGTTTGCAGGGTGTTCCTTCGCATCTGATGTCCGCATCCAAATAGAAAAAATCTGATTAGTTTCTGCCTGAATTGTCGTAGGCTGTCGCGAACACCCTCCAAGTCTCTAGAAGTCGAGTGGAATCCCACAGGTTTGGGGAATGTTTCTTGGCATCTAATGTCCGTGTTCAACGGCATGTAGTATAGAATACCCATGAATGTTCGGGACCGACACCAGCCAATCATAAGCGACGCGCTAGGCGACCGAAAACCGCAGAAATGATGGAGGCCCAATTAACGGAAATTTGTTTCATGAAAGCCACGGGGAATTCCGAGGCCAAAAAATGATCCGCGGTAAGTGGATGCCTCCGGTGTTGGTTATCCCAGCGATGATAGAAATCAACATCACTGCAGTAGTCTCCTTTGGATGGGGAAGAAACCTCCAAGACGGGCGTAACATGGTTGAGAAGAAATGGTGCGGTGACAATGAATCTCGATGTTCGCAAGCCCCATTGACAAAATATTTATATTTCTCCACATGAGATTTTGCAAGTAAGCACGTTCGTCAGAGCTTGAGACTTTGGAGAGTTAATAGTGAGCATGTGGTGCGGGGTGGCGGAAGCGCTCGGAAACGAAGAGAAGTGGGATTCGTTGACTTCTCAGTTGTTCGGAGGCAGGCCCGCAAATCGTTGACACAGCCTTGGCAACTTGTGAGCTTCTAGGGGACGGGGCCCGTCATATGACGCGGCATAACACATGGATATCGACATTGACCTATGCCACAAAGATCAGCGAGCGCGTGGCATGAATAATCATGTACACCGAGTGGAGCCGAGATTAGATTCAGTGCAGTGCTTGGGTGAGTGCGGTGCTTGGTGACAACCATGGTAATGATCTCCGAGAGGGCCGCCATGTTCATGTTTTGAAGAATACTTGAGATCAATGGGAACGCATGGGCCCACGAGGTGATGCTGCAATCTCTTGCTCAGAGTCCGAATGACGTGCCACTGAATCTGGGGAAGCAACAATTTAAGAAGAAAATGCTCATTGAACCGCTGTTGGAGGTATGAACATGGATTGTGACTGCACTTTAGACCGTCTCAGTCGTCCTGCGCTGGATCCGTCTGGTAGGGAAATGGAATTGGAATAACAATCGCAGGGAAGTAGTAATCAGATCACGGAAACAGACATGGTTCGGTGCCTCTCAACTCGGCGGCCTGCGCAAGGTACAAACCAATGATCATTTGACAGATTTTGACTGGCGTGTGCCATGAATTGAAGTCGAAAGAACCAAAAAACTGGAAAGTAACCAGGTAACAGCGTCACTGCGGATTTTGGACGGCTTGACCTGTCTTGATATAAGATCTGGAGCATGTTTTTATAGCAGACGAGGCGAACTCTGGACTCTGGCTGTAGGTACTCGGCAGAAGATGCCGGTACGGTTAGAATGAAGCTCCGCTCGAATATGACCAGGCTTGGTTGTGTGGGGGAGGGTGGCTCGGCGACAGCGCGAAACGTTTAAGGATAACAAACTTCAATCTTGCTCATCGTCATGACCCACCAGCAGCGCCCGTCGCTGGTTCTCGCTCCGTCTATCAACACTACGACGTACGTTGTACTCGTTATTTTACCTTATCTCCATTATTGACGCGTATGCTTGCTAACCAGGGTAGTCACGACCACGACGACCACGACCGCTTACGCGCCGATACAGCTACCACCGCTCCCACCTCCGGCTGAACCAAAGGACCCTAGAGAGTACCCCTTGCTGCACGCTAATTTTCCTTCATCCATCAAGAGATTCCCTCTTGTATTTCCTAATGGCTCTCGTGCGACATTCCGTGACGGGGCAGACGGCGAGGGAGATTTGGATGAGGAGGAGCCAATTCCAAGTGGCAAGGGCTGGACAATGATAAGACCTGACTCGTCTGGCAGTTCAGGCAAGGTCGTAGGGCTGGCGGAGGCCGTTGAGCGCTATGGTAGGAAAAGGTCGCACGGCGCTGATAATATGATGGAGGGCGTAGAGCCCACAAGTGAGCGCGAAACACATACGCCTCCTCGAAAGAAGGCAAGGGCGACGCATCTTCCACCAATTACTACTTTGAATGTAGCCGCACCTCCATCACCCTTGCCATCTCCTCATGGGTCACCACCACCGCAGCCTATATGGCCTTCTGCACCTCCTAGCGGTGCCTCTTCCCCCCAACCCCAAGCACCACTACAACCGGACCTTTCCCTCACGACCCTTCTCACCCTTCCGTCTCTTTTATCACATTTTACGAGCCTTCCGCAACCGTTACAATCTCATTTCCTCCTTACTCTGTTACGGCATTCTCCCCTACCCGTTTTGCGGACACTGCATTCTATTCTAACTCCGACTCTAGCGCGTGATTTCTTGACCTTACTACCTCCAGAACTTGCATCCCATGTTCTGAGTTTCCTTCCTTATTCTACTGTAGTTCGTGCCTCCAGAGTATCTAAAGCCTGGCGCGCCATCATCGACTCTGATCCAGTACTTTGGTCCGATCTGCTCAAAAGTACCAAGATCTGGTTCGGAGGCGTCACAGAGCGAGCTTTCGCGCACTCGATCTACGCTAGGCGCCGCCTCGATATCCCCCCTACTCCCAAAACCCTTCCCCTCCCTCATCCATATAAGATGCTCTTCAAATCCCGACAACTCACTCGAACTCGATGGGTGGACAACGACAACCCGAAACATCGATCCTTCCCCGCACACGGCTCCTCTGTCGTCACTTGTCTTCTTCTTTCTCACGGGCGCATCATTTCCGCATCCGATGATCACTCAATTCACGTGTACTCGCCTCTGACAGGTGAACTCCTGCAAATGCTGGATGGCCACGAAGGTGGTGTGTGGGCGCTCGCCGCCTGCAAAGACACGCTCGTCAGCGGATCGACTGATCGCACGGTCAGAATCTGGAATCTCGCAACTGGTCGATGTACGCATATATTTGGTGGCCATACAAGCACTGTTCGATGTCTAGCTATTGTCAAGCCAGAGTGGATCGAAATTGAAGGCGAAGGCGGTGTCATTACGAAGGAAAAGTGGCCAAAGCGATCAGTGATCGTGACCGGCAGTCGTGACCACTCCCTTCGTGTGTGGACTTTGCCTCGTCCCGGTGATCCGGAATACAGGTGCTATGGTGCAGATGACTCCGAGGCTGACCCAGCTGATGTATGTTTCATATTCAACATATCACACTTGTTCTGATTGTTATTTTTTACAGGAGGATGCGGACGATAATCCATATCATAAGATGCATCTAGAGGGTCATGATCACGCAGTTCGTGCTCTCGCCGCCCGTGGACGCACCCTTGTATCTGGCAGCTATGACTGCACTGTAAGAATATGGGACATCATCACTGGCGAATGCAAATGGGTTCTTGTAGGTCACACACAGAAAGGTTCGTATCGCAGTTTATTTCGAAACCCTGTAGCTGAAGCCTCGCCCGTAGTATATAGCGTTGTACTTGATATCCACCGCCAGATCGCCTGTTCGGGGTCCATGGATGGCACTGTTCGTGTGTGGAACTTACGGACAGGACAGTGCCAACATACTTTGACTGGGCACACGTCACTGGTCGGCCTACTTGGTCTCTCCCCTTCCCACCTCGTTTCCGCCGCCGCCGACTCTACCCTGCGCATATGGGATCCTGAATCTGGAGAACTGCGTCACACCCTTGCGGCCCATACGGGCGCCATCACGTGCTTCCAACACGATGAGTTCAAGGTGCTCAGTGGGTCTGATGGTACGCTCAAGATGTGGAACGTGCGCGATGGTACCGTCGTCCGCGATCTCTTGACGGGCATCCAGGGTGTTTGGCAGGTGGTCTTTGAGGGTCGCTGGTGTGTCGCTGCCAGCAATCGAAATCCTGCCACAGTGCTTGATGTATGGGACTTCGGGACTGATGAGGATGAATGGGTTGGAGAGCCTCCCAGTGGTTTCTATGATGACGACACTGAGGAGGAAGATGAGGGGGAAGAGATAGAACAAGCGGATGTAGACGCCATGGACCAAGACCTCGAAGTTGAACCTTCTGAGGAGTCTGCAGAACCAGAGGAACCTCAGGAGTGTGCACGTGACGGCAGCCAGCCGCTAGCTGTCGAAGTTGAGGATGTGCCAATGGAACGAGTGGAAGGCATTAGGGCGTCAAAGTGGGCGCCCTCTTCCAAACCCTCCGGCCATCAGCGCACTCGCGCAGTCCTTGGAGAATCTTCTAGTAGAGCGATCCACCCAGCGGACGGTATTCCTTCACGCTTGCCACCCATCAACGAGACGCCCACGCGTCCCAGAATACGCCCGAAGCAAAGGCGTTAATTGTATGTAATGCATCCTAAATCAAAAGTCGCTCATTCCTTTTTTTATTTTATCTGGTGGTTTCGATTATGGCTAGCGGTACATATTTGTGTGGCATCTTGACGTCCATGTGGATGGGGACTTCTATCATTGTCATTTGCAGTATTCAAACATTTGTATCAGTCGCAATAGAATTAAAATTCATCCTTTGTTGTATGTTTTCGGGCTCGAGGGCTCTTTCTGGTTCCGCGGAACCAATTTCTCCATGCTTTGAGCGTGGGAAATTTGTTTATGGCTGAGTGAGGGTGCTGCCAGTGTGGCAAGGCACAAGAACGTTTTACTGCAAACCATGATGGACAGCTTCGACAACTTTCAATATGCAGATTCCGCTTCATCGTACGGTGGCGCTATCAGCGTTGTAGACGATAACTCCTCTGTCTATACTGCAACAACAAACACTGGAACGCCAGTCGACCTGGAAAGCCTCTCCATCGTAGACGATCGTTCTCAAACATCCAACGGACACGAAGGGCACCACCATCACACCCCGAGAACCGGTGTAGATGAAGATTTTTATGCTGTTCTTGATGACCTCAAAGACGAGGGTACTATGGATCTCCCTCCCCATGCCTGCAGGTAAGTTTCATACGTATTCTTCGTGGGACATGACTCACTCCGCATCGGTTTCGCCCAGCTATTGCGGAATCCACTCACCAGCCTCCGTCGTGAAGTGCCTTGTGTGTGCTAAATGGTTCTGCAACTCGCGCGGCAACACTTCCGCCTCACATATCGTGAACCATCTAGTGCGCGCAAAGCATAAGGAGGTTATTTTGCATGCCGAGAGCCCCCTTGGGGAAACTACCCCCGAATGTTATAATTGTGGTAGCAAGAATGTGTTTATGCTGGGATTCATTCCTGCAAAGAGTGACACTGTCGTAATCCTTTTGTGTCGGTAAGTCCTGTGGTGGGTCAGTACCGAAACTTATATTCATGACATATATGTAGCCAGCCCTGTGCGACGGTCAGCAAGGACATGTCTTGGAATGCTGCCCTATGGGCACCGTTGATCGATGACAGGTCTTTCCTTTCATGGCTCGTGAAGCCTCCCACCGAAACCGAACAACTTCGATCTCGTCAGATATCCTTCAATCAGATCAACCGCTTGGAAGATCTCTGGCGTGAAAACGCCAACGCCACGCTGGAGGACCTCGAGAAACCTGGTGTCGATGACGAACCACAGCCTATCCTTCTCCACTACGAGGACGCATATCAGTACCAGAATATTTTCGGTCCTCTGGTCAAGATCGAGGCCGATTATGACAAGCGCTTGAAAGAGAGTCAGACTCAGACTGACATCACTGTCCGATGGGACGTTGGTCTGAACCAGAAGAGAGTGGCGTGGTTTGGCTTGCCCAAGCTTGAGAGCGGTGAAGTGAGACTTGCGGTCGGTGATGAATTGCGGTTGAGGTATCAGGGCGAACTGCACAAAGCTTGGGATGGGGTGGGGCATGTCATCAAAATTCCGAACAGTAAGCTTCGTCTCTCGATAGAAGTTGTCGCGCTCATTATTATTTCTTAGACATTTCTGACGAAATCGGGCTTGAATTGCGACGGACTGAAGGTGTGCCTACCGATTGCACACATAATTTTGCGGCAGATTTTGTGTGGAAGTCCACCAGCTTTGATAGGATGCAGTTGGCGATGAAGACGTTCGCAGTCGATGAGAAGAGCGTTAATGGTTACATCGTACGTCTATTCCTCTATATCTTCTTGAAGTAATTAAACCCCTCGCCAGTATCACAAGCTTCTCGGACATGACCTAGCTCCCCAGGTTCTACGCACGCAGATGCCCAAGCGCTTCTCTGCGCCAGGTCTTCCCGAGCTCAACCACTCTCAAATGTATGCAGTCAAAAGTGTTCTGCAGAAGCCCATTAGTTTGATCCAGGGTCCTCCTGGTACTGGAAAGACCGTAACTTCTGCTTCGATCGTCTATCATCTCGCCAAGATGAATCCTGGTCAAGTTCTCGTCTGCGCGCCGTCGAACGTGGCTGTCGATCAGCTCACTGAAAAGATACATGCCACTGGTTTGAAGGTCGTGCGTCTGACCGCCAAATCCCGCGAAGCTCTAGACTCCAGCGTCGCCTTCTTGACTCTGCACCAACAAGTCGCAAATAGTACAACTCACGTGGAGTTGCAGAAGTTGATCATGCTGAAGAACGAACAGGGAGAATTGAGCTCCAATGATGAGAGGAAGTACAAGACGTTGATCAGGCAGTGCGAGAAGGAGATTTTGGGTGCTGCGGATGTTATCTGTTGCACATGCGTGGGCGCTGGTGATCCTCGCCTCAACAAGCTTAAGTTCAGGACGGTTTTGATCGACGAAGCTACGCAAGCCGCCGAGCCGGGTGCGCTTTTATTTCCTTGATAGGTTGTTCCTTGACTGACCCTGAAACAGAATGTATGATTCCTCTGGTGCTTGGCTGTAAGCAGGTTGTTCTTGTCGGCGATCACCAGCAGCTTGGTCCGGTTATTATGAACAAGAAAGCGGCGCGCGCTGGTTTGACACAATCGCTCTTCGAACGTCTGGTTGTACTTGGCAACAGACCCATTCGTCTGCAAGTCCAGTACCGTATGCACCCTTGCCTGTCTGAATTCCCCTCGAATATGTTCTATGAGGGCACACTGCAGAACGGTGTCACTGCTCCCGAGCGTCTTCGCAAGAATGTCGATTTCCCATGGCCCGCCCCGGACACCCCGATGTTCTTCTACCAGAACCTTGGTCAGGAGGAGATATCATCCAGTGGAACTTC
>QFEX01000137.1:0-16312 GCA_003316505.1 Suillus alpinus
TTACTGTTAGGGCAGGATACCTGTTGAGCAGGCCAATTGTAACTTTATGATAAATCATTGGATCTGGTCACTCAAAGAGTGACAGTGACAGGTGAACGAAGGCTTCCAAATCAGACTGAGTTCTGCTCAGTGGCCTTGGCTCACTGGGTATTCCTCCCCGTCAGCGCAGGACGCGACACTCAAACTTAGAGAATCATTTACGGACTCTCTTTTTGTTTTCCTGGTTTAAACGCTTCAAAGATCACTTATATTCCTCTGGACTCAGTGGACGCCAGGGCCATCCACCACAAGCCATCCTTCTATACCCGCCTTGATACCGACCATATCCCATCCAAGGCTATGGCAACTCCTTCGTCGACTTCAGCCAGTCCCGGAAAGCGCGCAAACACGTCGAAGCTTCTCAATGACTATGTTTGTTTGCACCGGACACACCGTGGCATTGTGCTGAACATGTTTGCAGCAACTCGGGGACTCTCTTGGAAAGGGCGCGTTTGGTCAAGTCTACCGTGAGTAACAAGGAGTTCTGCGGAAATGGATTCTATGCAAGCGTTGATGCATGCAGGGGCACTTAACTGGGCCACTGGTGAGACCGTGGCCGTGAAGGAGATACAACTCAGCAATATACCAAAGGGAGAGCTCGGGCAGATAATGGTGGGTCCAGGACTGCGTTATGCAAGGCTTCGGGTGCATTGTTTAAGACTTCCTTCTAGTCCGAAATCGACTTACTCAAGAATTTGAACGTATGTGGCTCTCGAAACTAATATTCTGATCGTTTACCCGATCCATTCCTTAGCACCCTAATATCGTCAAGTACAAGGGCTTCGTCAAGACCAGGGAGTACTTGTACATTATCCTTGAGTTAGTACTCATCCCATCTCAGATGAGGAAATTGACCGAGCTTACATACCGTGCCAGGTTCTGCGAAAATGGATCATTGCATAATATCTGCAAACGTTTCGGTAAATTTCCAGAGAACCTGGTAGCGGTCTACATCTGTCAAGTCCTAGAGGGGCTCGTATACCTGCACGATCAAGGTGTCATCCATCGCGATATCAAGGGCGCAAATATTTTGACTAACAAGGATGGCTGTGTAAAGCTTGCTGACTTTGGAGTCGCTAGCTCTACTACAACTGGTGCCATTAATGATGATGCTGTTGTGGGCAGTCCCTATTGGAGTGAGTAGTCATGGTATATGTCCTCGCCACGACTTATTAGCATTCTGCACCAGTGGCACCTGAGGTCATCGAACAATCTGGCGCAACTACTGCGTCAGACATCTGGTAAGTACAGTCGAGCTGCTTGCGAATCAATACAAATGTCTGTACATTATTCAGGAGCGTTGGTTGTGTAGTTATCGAACTCCTGGAAGGCAAGCCTCCATATCACTTCCTCGACCCCATGCCCGCCCTCTTTCGCATCGTTCAGGATGACTGTCCCCCCATTCCCGATGGTGCATCTCCGATTGTCAAGGATTTTCTACTTCACTGTTTTCAGAAGGACTGTAACCTCCGAATCTCAGCTAAGAAGCTGCTTCGTCATCCTTGGATGGTATCTGCGAGGAAGCAGATGAATGCGGCTGCGGGAAAGGAATCGAGGTCTCCAGAGGGCGGCCCACAATCATTCACGGCTGGCAAGAGACCCACAAGCAACTATAACTACGACGAGGCTGTCCTCAAGGTACAGGAGTGGAATGAAGCCCTCAAATGTGATTTATCATTGTTTTGATCAATGCCTCGCTCATGCCCCATTAGCCCCTACACGACCCACGAAGAAGAATGGTCGTAACTCCGTCTCAGAAGGTCAACCACCATCCCCAACTCGTGGTAGTCGAGATAAGCCTGCGGTGTCGCTCCTTCAGCATTCAGTCCTTGGTCTCCAGGCTTCGACCTCTGGGAACTCTGCTCTCAAAGGACCCAATACTGCCCCAGGAAAGCCCTCTGCCCCCGTCGCTCTAGTGGAGAAGATCCGGGAGCCACTAGCTTTTGTCCTTCAGCCTCCAGAGGAGCAGACAGATAACTGGGACGACGACTTCGAGGATGGGCCCTCATTCACCAAGTTACAAGGTTTGTGCGAGATTGAGCGATTGTCGTGGTCTTACCTTGTGTTGCTATGTAGCCTCTGCCCTGGAGAAGACGTCCATCGAAGATGACAAACCGGAGGGTGATGATAATGCGCAGACCATCAGACCAAATCGTAGCCCAGCTGGCCCCGGGACAATACCACTTGCAAGGGCACCGTCTGCCGATATTGTACCCATCGTCGAAGACTATTCCGACATTGCAACCGAGGAGGACGAGCTCTTGCTTCAAGAGAAAGTGGCAGATTTCAAGGTCAGTGCATTCCTTTTTTCCCCTTATTGCTGACTGAGAACTCTCACAATGTCGAAGATGAAGAATTCGGTGCGCAGGGGACTCTTCCATCCTGACGATATCAAAGTCCTCGGACTCCTTTCTGGTTCTCCCGGTCCTATGTCTGCACCTCTTCCTAGTCTGTCGAGGAAAGCATCCCGCCCATCTCTCAGTCCTATTTCTGGCATGGGTCCACCACCTACAGGTTCGATACGATCACATTCGCGTTCATCTTCCTTTGTCGGATCTGGTTCAAGTGCTTCCGGCTCATTTGGTCCCGCAGAGGCGAGACGTGCGGCTAGTCAGGCTGAATTTGGCAAGTATGCTGAGGACGACGATGAGGACTACGATGACATCTTTGGAAAGCCTGGCGGAACTAGTAAGTAGCCTTAGGCCAATGTATGTATGATTTCAAACTTTAGCTTCGCAGCTCTCGAACAGCCAATGCAAACCTTGCAACTCAACACAAGGTTATCGAACAAGTCATGGGTAAGGTCTATAGTTTATTTCAAACATATCGTGGCGATTGATTTCACTGCAGCTCGGAGACGATTCGGACGAAGATGATCCTTTCGCAGAGGCAAGTTTTTGTGTGCCATCCATGATTCTGGCTGACCAACATCCTCAGATCGACGAAGGTTTTGCTGAAGATGATCTTGAGACTAATCTTCAACGTGACAAACATGCCCGGTTGTGCAACATGGTCAACCAACTCATCGATGAACTGACACCCTCGGCGCCTGATTTTCAACTGCGCGATGCTTGCGACCAACTGGTCCGTTCAATCTGGCTCAATGGTTTTATAGTCTGATGCATTGCCACATTTTTTAGATCAATATCATGACAGAAAACCCAGATATGCTCGTGCAGTTGGTGTCTTCACATGGTATGCTGGCAATTTTGGAGGTACTGGAAGGCAAGTGCTCCAGGGATGTCCTCATGAAGCTTCTTCACATCATCAACTTGGTAAGTCGACGAACTGATTTGCGTCCATGAACTTAACATCGTTGGCTAGTTGGTCACGAGCGATCTTGGGTTCTTAGAAAGCTTCTGCCTCATTGGAGGGATTCCTGTCATGATGGGTAGGTGTCGTAGCCCCAGAGACATTGATCACGAAGGATTGACCCATTTTGCAGGTTTTACCTCAAAGAAATACCCTTCTGAGTGTCGCATGGAGGCGTCCAACTTCATTCGGTTGCTCTGCCACACATCTATATTGACCTTGCAGATGTTCATCTCGTGCGTGCTTGCATCACTTTTTGTGTACGCGCCCTCATCCCCTAACAGATGTCGTGGCCTGAAAGTTCTTGTTGACCTCTTGGACGAGGACTACACCGACCAGACTGAGCTCGTCGTCGACGCTCTCAATGGCATAGGAAGCGTGTTCGAATTGCAAACTCCGACGACTAAGAATGACTTCTGTCGCATGTTCATTCGCGAAGGCCTCCTCGACCCCCTTTCCTCCGCTTTGCTCAACGTCATGGGCAATTCCAGTCCCAATGCAGTCGAGATGAAGCACAAGATCATACAGATTCTTCTCGTATTCTCCCAAGTGACGCAAAGCGATATTCACGTACGTAACGCCATGGGGACGCGGAAGATCGTCAGACGTGAGATTTTCGTGTCAATCATCAGATTTGATGCACCTAACCGTAATAATGATGGCAGGTCTATTACGCGCATGCGAGCTTCTGGAGATGGAATGCCTCGTTCACATGCTGAAGGCTGTGAAGCACTTGTCCATGAATGCTAACCTGCTCGAGGTGCTTCAAAATGCTAACGTCATCGAGATACTCATCAAGCTGCTGGACGAAGAGAAGACCGGTCCTCACAGCACGGTAAGCATATGAGATCACGACTTGGATGTTACTCAGATCAAATGGTACTTCAGGAAGTGTCAAATCACATTTTCCAGACCTGTTATAACCTCTGTCGGCTCAACAAGTCACGACAAGAGGAGGCGGCTCAAGCTGGCATTATTCCGTGCTTAAAGCGAGTAATCGAGACGAGCTCACCTCTCAAACAGTTCGCGCTGCCCATTCTTTGCGACTTGGCGAGCGCTGGGAAAAGCTGCAGATACCTCCTTTGGCAGCACAATGGTCTTGCGCTTTACTTGAAGCTTCTAGAAGACCCATACTTCCAGGTCAGCGCCTTGGAGGCAATCTTGTCATGGTAACGAAAATTCTGAACTGCACCCTACCTTACAACTCACGTGAACTCAGGTTGCAAGATGAAACTGCCAAGATTGAAGATGAGCTAATCAGATCCGAGTCTCTTGAAGCGTTGCTCAAGTGCTTCGTATCCGCAAAAGCAAACTCCTTTGAGAACCTCCTCGACCCCCTCCTCAAAATCTGTCGTATCTCCACCGCACTCACCATCGGCCTCGCCAAATCTCAATTCTTCAAGCGTATCATCGACAGACTCAGCCACAGCCGCGCAGTCGTTCGTCTCAACCTCTTGCGTATCCTTCGAACCGTTTGCGACGTGCACCCGAACCGGGCAATGTTGGTGGAGCGCTATGGTTTGCACGAGATCGTCATGAAGCTTAGCAAGGATGATGGTGCTGTCCTGGTGCGCGAGTTGGCGAGAGAGATCCTACCGGCGCTAGCCCCAGCGCTTAAACCGGCAGGCAACAGGTCCCTGCTCAAGGGGTATGATACTCCGAAAAGCAGTCTGATAGCCCCCAAGAAAGCCAGGCGGACAGCATCGGAAACGTCTGCGATGATGGGATCAAACTCGTCCGTGCTGGGTCTTAGCATGGGTCCCCCTCCGACATCGAGGACGGGGATTGAGAGGGCGTACTCGTCATCCAGGCATAGACTGGGTGATATATCTTGGCAATCTCATGGGGGACAAAGATGATTTATATATTGTTTGGTCAGACAGTGTGCTTTTTATTAATTTATTGTCCTTTCTTTATCGCTGGTTTTGCATCGTTACCACAGACAGTACTCTCATTTGCACATACCATATATCTCTTACTAATGACATGGCGGCCAGAGAACAAATAAATCCGATTAACAATGTAATCTGAACATAAAATGTGAGCAAATTAAGAGACGACAGAGCAAGGTAATGGAGACGCACAAGTAATCTACTTGCGAGCAAAGGGTATTTGGAAACCAGAGACTAGTGCCCTTGCACGATTTTGTGCACCGAGGCCCACTGCATTGGTGACAAAGTGTATGTGCATACCGTAAGACTTGGGGTACGAGTCCAAGTTAACCTCGATTTGGGGGAAGTAGCCCATGGCCTCTGGCGGCAAGCCAAACGAAACGACACCAGCCACACCACTCGGAGATTTCATTGTTGATGATGCGGGAGGCATGACTATGCCCGGGAACTCTCGAATTCTCGGAAGCACAAATTCCGCCAAGGTGCTCATGAAGTCGTACATCTTGGGCCCCTTCAACTCGACCTTTGCACCCACTGGAAGACCAGGGCGCATCCACCCACCGACATTCTTTTTCCCCTTCACGATCTGCACTCCGTCACTCGACGGACGACCTCCTCCGCCGTCGGTGTCTCCCGACATTGCGCGGAATGCAGCGATGAGACCAAGTAAATTACTCCGGTTGGTGAGTGCTTCCTTGAGCATGGAATGAATGACAATTTTTTCCAAACGGACGACATTATCTGAAGTGGTCGGAGGAGCCGGCTTCTTGCCTGCCTGGGAACCACCGACGGGAGGGTTATAACGGTTTTTAGTGTATGGGTCGTTGGGGTCGTAAGTGAGACGGATTTGGCGTGGTGATGGTGGGGTGCCAGACTCGTGATTGTAAGTCATGTACATCAAGTTGTCTTGGAGAGTTGTATGGTAGTGCTCCATCAAACGACATGGGTGGGTGTCACGGACGATGAGATTCCTGACGTGGGGAACTGGAAGACCATTCTCGTCGCGTTTGAGGAATTTGCGAATTTTTGGAGGCTTTCTGAAAGGACGGACTACCTGCACAACGCGAACTGCTGCTGCACTCATCTAAAAATTATAAATTGTGAGAACGTGTTCAGGTGTTTGAAAACTTGAAACGAACTGAGCTAGTGCGAGGTCGAAGTAGTGTGGAAGCAAGCGGACAAGTATGGAAATAATAATTTATTTGTGAATTATTTTTGTTCGGGTTAACGGTGTCAGCCTTACATAGATCGATTGCAGTCCTCAACGTTGCTGACGACGTTGACGGTCGACTTTATCTTTCTTTCTTCTTCTTCTTCTTTCTTTTAATTGTTCACTTAATAATGGCTCTGACTGCAACAGCTCAATCTGCTCTTCCAATGTGGGACGATACAATCGTACCAACTCTGCGTAAAAGTACGTATAATATAACGTTCTTGTCCAGAAGCTCAGGCGTCAGATTCTGACGGACCCCGTCGTCTTCTCTTCCTTTTTTCCAGGACTAGAAAGCGAAAGTCGCATCCTTGCTAAACGCCTGTCAGTGGCATCTTTTTCTTCTACGGACGACACACCAAGGTCGAACGCTCCTTCAATTTCTGGCCATACTCTGCGAGATCTGGCTCCAAATTCACTTTATTCTCCAGAACATAAGAAATTTAGTGCTATACCCAGACCAAGCTTGCAACAGTCAAGAAGTCCTTCAGAAGCTTCCCGTCCCAACGCCGCTTCCTCGCACAATCCTCCATATACACGCGCTCGCACAGTTTCTCAACCATACTTGTACGATTCTTCTTCTCAACCTAACGGCTACCCAAACGGACACCCTCTCCCAACCCCAGATTCTTCTTGCCCTACTTCCCCCCGCACCTCTGACGTGAAGCCCACCCGAATACCGATGGCCGCGCGGGGGAGAACCACAAGTACCTCTAGTCACGCCCAGAGTGTCGCGACCCGTACCGAAAGTCGCAATGGCGTCCTTTCCCATCAGACGCCCACTCCCGATACGTCTCCTGATCTCTGGATTGTCGACGAGACTGACCCCTCTTTGTCAAATGCTACTATTCGACATCAGAGATCAAATATCATGAACGAACCTGCTCCATTTAGCGCAAGTTCTATCAGCTCCTCTATTCTCTCCAAGCAGTCTCACCATGACACTACCTTCGCCCCTCCGCGGCCTTCCAATGAATCAGAAGAGCGTCCATTTGAACATTGGTACAGAGGAGACGTACATAGAAACGGTGGCGTCGGGGAGTTGCGTGTCGGTAAACGTTTGGAGATGTTGCGTATCGCCAACTTCGGACACGACATGAAGTCAAGCACGCACCGTTTTGCACCTCGGGACTTCTCTGCCGCTTTGGAGTACAGCCGTAGACGGAAGAGAGCTGATAGCGCTTCTGGCCTAGGGGAAAGAGAGAGTTTGTATTTGGATGAACAGGGAGCAAAGGAGGCGGATATGGTATTGGATGAGAGCCCACCGACGGACATTGATGGTGATCCTGACACTGACACGGATGATATCTATAACGCGTACGCCGGTACAGAGGACGTCGCCATTCATCCTCCATTCAGCGCGTCTACGCCTGGTCTAGTCAGATTATCTACGGAGGATACCCGCCGCGAAGCACACCCCACTATTAACACCGAGATACCACCCACTCGGATACCCGTCGCACGTACAGCCTCGGAACCCCTCAGAGCCAACACATCTATTGAAACAGCACGCAGTTCCGAAACCCTCATCCCATCTCCTCCTGATTCTATCACAAGTTCTCGCCGGCGGTCATTTTCACGATCACAGAGTCAGTCGCCTGATCATCCACCGAGTAACAAACGCCGCACGAAGAGACCGGTGTCGCCTTCCCAGTCTTCAACACCGAAGAGGTCCAAATCGAAGGCAAAAACGCCATCTTCCGCTGTACGACGGAAGGACGACAGTCGCGCTTCGATCGCCTCATATCCGACTCCCGAAGGAGATGGTATGGTTGACGCCATACCCACATGGACCCAGCCAGTTCAGAAGTCGGGCACCTGGGACGAGGTGATAAGATAAGAGTAGCTATATTAATTGTTTCGCTGATCGCTTTTCAGGTGGTTCTACCGGTTGTGGCGCGGAAAAAAGGTCTGGATGGTCAGTACGAGCAAGCAGATGGCAGCCCTCGTCCCAAACCTCCGGATCCTGTTGCTCCGGTGAGTGTATTTTCCGATCTCGTATCCGACCCATTGCTTATGAGTCTGCATAAGGCGCCTGGCACTTTTGGTTATGATTACTCCAAGTATCGTGCGCCTCGGGGAGAGGAGATACCCATGGATGAATTCGGAAAGCTACCAAGTCCGATTCAGGAGGAACCAGCACCGATACCTGAAAGTCCACTTCCAACACTACCACCCCTCACCGAAGAACCAGAGCGACCTATCCGTCCCGCCCGACGGAAAGCGGCCACACGTCCTCCTGATTCTCCCGCACCGTTCTCGCAATACCGGCACACAGAAATTCCGACCATCAATGTTACGCGACCATCCACCGACTTTGAGTCACCACAGCAAGTACCTCACGACGATGAAAACACAGGCGCTGGGTGCTGCAAGTGCGTTGTTATGTGATTGCGACGATTTCCAAGCATTTGCTCGTTCTCTTCATTGTTCCATGTTTTCACTTTTCACTTTCCTCTTCCTCATCCACACTTGCACATATGTCATCTTCATTCCTCTCTTAGTCACGCCGTTCTGATTTCATTGCATATCGGGTGTTCCTCCATTTTCCGCATACCTTACAACTCAAGACAACTGGAGTGTCATGACTCTCGTTCACTTTCCGCTTCTTATCATCCTCTACCCATACCATTGCCCTGTCGCAGAACACGTCTGTCCCTCTTCTTATGCCGCTCGTTTACCTTGTGTACTATGGATCCATGGCCGGTATTCACTCAAACTATTCTAGTGCTCCAGTACTCCGGGTAGTTAGACTCGTTTATTACATATACATCATCAGTGATATTCTTGTTGTGCATCGCGAGTCGCAAGTGACAGAGTTAGTGCAAACGATTGATAAAGTGTGACATTGCTTGTGGGACGTCGGTGGAGGCACGGGGCCAGGTGGTATTATTGTCATGCACAACAACTCAAGCGCAAGTCTCAGTAACAGTGAACGATCTACTAGCTACAAGTAGTCCATCCTTATCTACACGCACTTCCTCCGTCAAGAACTGAACATCCACACGGTACGTCCCAATCCCATCACTCATATCTATGTGTGTCATATCCGCAAACTGCGGAAGGACTTTCCCGTCCTTCGACCAGGCGATCCTGTAACTTTCCTCGCTGGAGACAGGGCTTTCTCTGAACTCAGCAAGTGGAACCAGGTCAACCTCGAAAGCTCTGTGGTGATCACGTCCGCACGTTATCCTGAAGTCGTCGATGAGATCGATACGTTTGAGTAGCGATAGCCAAAGGCCCTCCAAGCACACTTTGCAGAAGTTGGGCTTGGTGACGCTGCGCATGAGGCAATCGTCATTCGTCGGACGATAAGACGTCTCATTATCTAAACTGAATCTGCACACCAGTCAATGGCTTAAACTCTTGACATGAAAATAAACCACTCACGTCGGGAACATGCTATAGTGACCGAGCGTCGCATTGAATCTGTCCTTGGTGTTAGATCTCTAAGATAAACGAGACAGGCGGGATCACAACATACTCGGCTTCTGTCCCATATTCCAGAATCTCTACGCTGCATAACTGCGCGCTTCCTTCAAGGGCGCTGTTCTTCAGGACAAACGAGATTCCATGCGAGCCAGCGCTCAATGACGTGTCCTCATAAACATCATAGTGCCATCTATCAAAGCCGATATCTTTTATTGGCGCCCAGCGTAAATCGACCCCATCGAATAAGATAACCAAGTCATCTTGATCTGGGAGGCCAGACAGCGAGAACTTGATCAGATGACGTGCGTAGTTTCCTGATGACAAGAAGGAAATCGACCACGGTTGAGTTGTATTCAGCAGTGTCCATGGATACGCTTGCATCGGCATCACGGACCGTTGGGCGCGGAACATGTTTGCATCTTCCTGGTGCTGGAGCCAGTGTGTCCACGTCACGGCTGAGAGATTGTGGACAGCATTGACACCAAAATAAGCATATCCTCCGTCATATTCTTCGCCTACGTCGATGATGGAGTGACCAATCTCGTGTCGAAGGACCAATGCCCCATTTGCTAGGGAGGCGGTGGTTGTCCTTCCACCCTTTGTTAGTATGTTTATGACATAAAGTTAATGCGGGGTCGCAAACATACGTATATTCTCCGCCAAGTCCTGGGCATGGGAAAGTGGTCAGTGTGAAACAGTGTGTAAAAGATACTGGATATCTTACCACCATATAATGGATCATTGCCTTTCGTAAGGAGGTAAAACAAAATAGCTTAATCGTGTATTCCCGATCCGAAACACGCACCGAGGAGAATTGCATAGTTACATTTATTTCCGATAGACGCACATGCCGTTAAAGCAACATCAGAGTTATTGGCGTATAAGCCCCTCAACTCCGTGCCATCACGGTATAACCCAAAGGGAGTCCTAGGCCGGAACGTTTATAAAGTAAATGATCGTGAATATGATAAGTACCTCTTGGCTTTCCCATTGATGCCCACGCCGCTCTAGGAAAATGATGGATCAGCTTAGAGCCTGGTAGCAAAATTTGGAGAGCATTAACCTCTTGACTAGGTGAGAACACGGCCCAGAAGTTTAACAGAGGCCTGACTGTAGCGAACGTCTGATTTGATGACAAGTCGGTGACCAGACGCATTGCATCATCAAGAAACTTGTCTCTTTCACGCATTGTATCTGTACATTGAGTGAGGACTGGGGATGTGACATGCAGAAAAACCAGATGCAAACGCACACCCGTCGGAGAAGAAAGCAAGATCGATACGGTTGTCTGACGGCCCAGATTGCAAAAGACTGACGACTTCTAGCGGCGGGATGGGGACATCTAATAATGTACCATACAATATCCCTTGATCTCCAAATGGCACTTGCATCTCGAAGCCATTGCGTGCACTTTGTGCAACAAACGATAAGTCATTCGGACACTCGAGCTGCGCGCGAAGCCATAATTCGTTGGTGTCGTGTGATAGAAAGTGAATTATCTCCTCGTTCCCAAGTGATCCAGCAGATGGTACAACATTCTGCTGCCTGATGATGTGCCCTGATGTCGCTGGCAGGAGACTCTTGTGCAGCTGCGTCTCGCCGAAAGACACGATGTCACATGAGCTAGTATTTGATCCTCGTCGAAGAGTTAGTTGGTACGGTCGGGAGTTCCAGTGTGCACCAGCACCAGCTACGAAGGCAAATGCAACAGCACCAGTGGCCAGTAACGTCTTCATGTTTTCATTGAACTGACCGTGATCAATGAAGTTCAGAATAAATGACCGATTTACACAAGCCCAAATAAAGCAATGGCAAAATCTGCGCATCACCTGCGGAACTCACACTAGGTCCCTCTACCATGGCTGTCAATCCAAACGAAGATACGGAATTGTGAGCGCATATTCTCTACTTCAACTACACTTGCCTATATACGTGCCCAGCAACGATGCCCTCCGCAAGTACGGCATCATCCCTCCCAAAGAAACTACTCCCCCTACTCCTTCACCTCCGAGTTCTCCAAAGCTACACGATGTACTTGATGATCTCACTCCGGAAGAGCTAAAAGAACTGGGCGAAGAGATCACTGACGATGACCTCGACCGCGATATCGATTCATATCGGAGGCAGCGATTAGCTCAAGAACGACTGCAGCAGAAACGCGCCCGCTTTGGGAGAGTCTATCCCATTGGACGCGATGATTATACCAGGGAGGTCACAGAGGCTAGTAAGATCAATGAAGAGGGTGACGAAGAAGAGAAAGGCACGGGCGTGATCTGCTTCTTATACAAGGACGGGTCAGTTCTCCTCTGTTCCTGGCACCTCAGGTATTCATTTGAGTAAACCACCAGAATTCTTCGGAGCGACAGAACTTCTGAACATATACACACTCTAGCAAATCGATATCCACACTCAAAATTCGTGTCAATTGTGGGCAACAAATGCATTGCAGACCTCCCAGATTCTCGAATTCCCATGCTGATCATATATCGCAAGGGGGAAATACGGAATCAACTTATTGCATGGGGCGCTGATCGCGAAAGACAGCTTGAAGGCAAGCTCAATCAAGCTTATGATGCTGTCACTTATTCATTCCTGGAATTTTTCCAGAACTCGAGGCACTTCTGATTTTATGTGGCGCCCTTGATCTTCCCCGCGGGCCACTCGGCGAGCGACGAGCGCACGATGGCAACGACTCTGAAGAAGAAGACGATGATACATCTTCTCGCATGCGGTCTGCCGCCACAAGTACGAATGCTCGGGCACCAAAAAATATACGGGCACAAACGAAGAAAGATGACTCGGACTCGGAATTTGAATTTGACATGTAGTCTGCTGCCTGCTATATTTTTCTGGCTGATCTGCCTAGGTCCGTTGGTAAGAACCTATGATTTTTATAGTTTATCCTTATGTACTAGATGTACTTGAGGTTAGCAATGAACCGAGGACAGGGCGAGTCAGTTAAAGGGGTTTATTTGTCTGTATTTTGAATATGCGTGTCGCCGCAACATCATTCAATGCCTTGCTCCGCAGGGTAACACTGACCAAATGATACCCTGCGCAGCGACTTTTTCTCGTCATATGGGGTTCTCAAGTTCCGCTTTGGAGCATGATCATGACACAGAATCAGATCATGATGTGGAAAATTCTTCACAACTGGCGGCACTGCCAAGTCGGTTGGACCCGAGTTCTCCTCGCAACCTGAGTCGGCCGCCTGGATGCTTCACGGCCGCGTCTTCCATATTCTGAATCATGTGGCGTGGAAACTCGTGGAAATCCGTAGTTTCTAACCGGACCTTTCGGGACCACCATCAGGTTTTTCCGTGGGGGACACCGGCGTGTTGTGTTCAACTCAGAACTTGTCGGTTCGAGACTAGTAAATGGGTAACCAGATACTCGTCCGTCTTATCGCGATCATGATCAGGGTCAATGCTATGTGTATTTGAAAGACAAGGCGCATGTATCCTGACCATCCCAATTATATGCGCTCATCGGTCTAAGCACGACAACTTACATTTGCCTAGTCGAGAGTATAAAATCTGAACGACTAACAGCAGAACCATTGTTTCTACATAATATCACCCCCGAAAGATGACTGACCTCAATGAGCCGGAGGCTAAGCTTGAAGCTCTTTTGGACATCATCAACTCCTCTGCACGCCAAGCAATCGCAGAATACAAGAAAACCGGACATGGGGTCCCCAGTGCCGACGCAACAACCTTCCACCCCCTCGACCTGACGACGGATACACTTGCCCTCAAAAAGGCGATAAGGCTGCTCGAAGGTGCATACCATCAAATGAGCTCAATACTGGCACCTCCCCAACACACGGTGATGAATGTAAGTGATAATCGCAAATGATCTCTGCTCTATGACTAATTGTCTTAGTTTGTTTTTAATTACAACTGGGCGTGCACAGGTGTTGCCTTGCGAGCGCGTATTGCAGATGTTCTGGACCAACATCCGGAAGGTCTTAGCGTGGATAAGCTGGCTGATGCAGTCAATCTCGACAAGATCAAGATTGCACGTGTCTTACGAGCTTTGACTCTCATGGGCTGCTTCAAAGAAGGTAATATGCACGCTGTCGGTTGAGGATTGTCTCTAAACATGTAGCGCGTTAAACAGCTGAGCGAGACGTCTTCGCAAACAATCGACTATCTCTCATACTCAAGTCAGCGAACAACACTGGGTGTTATGCGCGACTTCATACCCAGGATATCTCGAAATTCGCTGGAGTTGTATATGAGACTATGATCGACGATGAATTTTCAAGATCACATGAGGTTGACAAAGCACCCCGAGTATTTGCCTTCAGGAAGGAGGGTATGAAGGGTAATTACTTCGAAGTGATGAAGGATGACGTGAGTTTTCGTCATCACACCCCCCTTAGCTACCTTGACACATTTCATAGGAAGAGAGACGTGTTGTGCGTACGGAGTTATCTATCCTCGACTGACGGCTCACAGAATCCTATGAATAGGATTTTCACAGAGCCATGCTTGGCCAGAGTGATATGATGGCCGCTTCTACAGTGCTACACCGTAGGCTATCACGATTTCTAATCATTAATATGACTGAGAGGCAGGTTGTAAGACTATCCTTGGGACGATGTGTCGTCTGTGGTAGATGTCGGATCTGGCATTGGAGCATTTTCCACTCCTCTGGCGAAAATGTTCCCTCACCTCAGAATAACCAATCAGGATCTCCCAGAAGTTATGGTACAGGCACAAAATGTAAGTTCAGACATCTGGTACACATAGGTATTTCAACGGGCACATCGTTGATATTTGATTAGGCATGGGAGAAGAGTACTCCCGAGGCCTTGCTCGACGGCCGCGTGGAGTTCATGCCGATTAATTTTCTCGAGGACGTACCTGTTGTGGGGAAGGATGTCTACTATGTAAGAGCCTAATTTCGTTCCCATTCGTCACCAGTAATTCGATCTATATAGTTGAGGCACATTATCCACAACTGGCCGGACGCCGAGGCAACGACTATCCTCCGTAACATTCGCAAGGCAATGGGACCAAACAGCCGAGTGCTAATTCGTGAGTCATCTGCAATTCAATGCGGTGCTTACTGCAAAGCCATTATCTTGTACTAGACGATTGCGTAATCTCCCACACATTGCAAACACCTGGCGTAGGAACTGATGGGTTGAGCGTCGTGAGTCTCAGAGTGCAGCCTGGCGTATTTCTGAATTCATGATCTCAAGGCCCCTGAACCTATGTTACCGAACTTCGGGGCTGGCAGTCACAGAACGTACCAAACAGACCTGACTATGTGGTTTGCTCTAAATTCCAAAGAACGCACCTTGGACGAGCTGAAGATTATTGGGCAAGTTCCTTATAGTATACCTTGATCCATTGGCGACGATCGACTAATGATAATTCACAGGGCCGCTGCTGATCTAGCACTCACCCAGGTTTACGATCTTGTAGATACAATGCTCATAGAGCTCAGGATCGCTCAGACCTAATGCCGACACCAACAAGATCTCCAAATACATCGCCCGCGTCGTAGATATATAGCGCTATATGTGAATCTGCTCATGGAGTCGTGCGAGATATAGACCATGTACAACCTTGCTGTATGTGACCATGATGATTTATAGACCCTCCAAGAATAATACTCAAGAGCGTGGAGAAGGACAGCATACACCATCCGCACAATGTAGAGTTGCAGCAATCAAACGGTTTTAATTTCTGAGACTGCACTATGATAGAAAGAGGGTGGGATTGGATGCACAGATTCAAACCGCGGGATCAAACGCTCCGTCCTTCAATACATATGTTAGATAACGCAAATCTTTTTACCTACTTTACATGCAACTAACTTCCTTGTTCCACCGTCTTTTAGTTGCCGAACAAATTCCAATGGCTTGAGTGGGCGTTGTCGGGGCTTGTACCGGTGTCTCCTCTTCCGAGGAATATATGTTTCCATCTTCGTTGCTTTCCCTCACATCCGAGGCACCTCCTTGCCGTCAGTACTAGCTTTGAATAAGCTGCCACAATGCATACTTGGAACTCGACGGTAGAACACCCCTAGATGAATCACAGTAATGACCTGAACCACCTGCGTCCGTTCCTACGTTGAGCGCTGCGGAACTGTTGCCGGACGCCCCGCATGCATGCGAGGTACCCCTCGCGCTCGTTGTTCCGCTGGCAAACGGTCATTGCCTGTTCAAAGACGCGACAAAACTCGCATTACTCATCGGGTACACCTCCTTGATGTAAATTTGCTAGCTCGAATAGCGTAGTCAACATCGCGGCATCGGTGAAATGGGACATTTATGAGGATTAATTGTGGATCTTGAAACAGTTGAGGTTGGTCGAAGGGCCGGGGCTGTCACATTTTTACGTAAAGGAGATGCCGGCGCGGCACGGAAGCAATCATGAATGGTCATGATCGAAAAGACTGCTTCAAGTTA
>QFEX01000139.1:11506-30441 GCA_003316505.1 Suillus alpinus
TCTCGCGACAGTTCGCGTCTTCTGGCCAGGATACCACCAATGCTAGTTCTTAACTTGCAGAAGTTATCGTTAGTGCTGTCGGCCACCAAATATATCTTCCTGGTCTTGCTATTGGTTAATTTTCGGTCTTTACCGTTTGCCTGGCATAGTGAGTACGACATCGTTTTTACCCGTGATGTCCGCCAAACGCACTGACTGCTTTGAGTTCGCGTGTTCCTGCCGGTCCTGCGACTCCGTCTCCAGTATTACCTCCTACGCCTTCGCATCCTGTTCAAGCCCAAAAAGGTCGGGGCAAAGATCATTGCGGACTGGGGCGAGGGTTTATGTCCAATTGGCGCAGACCCCTTCAAGCTCGTGAGCGTTCTACATGGCTGGACGAGTACGACTTAGTTCAAGTCTTTCCTGAAATGTAAGCTCACTTGACTTTAGGTGTGGACGATGCCGATTATAATGGACACCTCAGCAATTCCAGTTACGCGAAGGTAGGGGCTCAGCCATCCAAATAACGCATTAATGAAACCTCACTTTGTTCAGGCCCTCGATGCAGCCCGCCTGAAATTGGCTCTGAAAGCCCTCCCTGCATTCGCCAGGAGTGGTGGGTGGATGGCTCTGGGCTGTGCGTCAACTTCATTCCGCATAGTTCTGGATGAATATTCATTCCACATGTAGCTACTCACTTTCATTTCATTCGAGAAATACCGTTCCTTGGGAGCTACGAAGTAAGACTAAACATTGGGGCATGGGACCACAAATGGGTGAGCCCTTAGCGCTTATACACAGGATACTGTCTAACATTGGCAAGATGTTCATTATTGCTCGCTACGTGTCCTTCCCAAAGAACAGGCGTAGTGATGTCACCTGTAGCAGAGATGTGGATGGGTTAGGTCAGCACTTGGGGAATAATAGCAATGGTGACAGACCATCAAAGACACTGATAACATCAAATGACTTTCCTCGGATTTTGCTGAGTACACCTGCGGAAGACTTGGCCACCCCTGCGACCCCCGGTGATGCGATTGAGGAGGACTCCAGCCTTCAAGCAGAAAAGACGGCAAAGGCAATGAAAGCCCTGGCTGCTGCGCAGTCAAACATGCCTGAGCCCGACGGTGCCGTACTCCACTGTGTGGCTATTTCATGCATTTGCTTCAAGCATGGCCGCATTACAGTGCCTCCTGGCGTTGTTCTTCCATGTGAAGGTTTCTCGAAACCCCCCAGTACTGCTTCCGCCGCGCCGTTCTCGCCGACGAATCCGCCCGCTCACTGGAAGAAGGTACAAGCACTGCGCGTCGCTCCATCGGGCAGTATGCCTGCGTTTGCTAAATTCCTCAAAGGAGGCTGGCGCGATGTGCCTGAAGGCGAGAGGTGGTGGGAGGATGCGATGGATGGGCCGATAGAAGCGCAACGAAAGGCAAACCTCGAAATCCTTGATTCTATCAGGACAGGGATGGAAGGAGCGAGATCCATGGGGTAGTTACTTAGAAAAGTTATTTATATCATTGAAAGCTAGCTCAACATTCACTATAGCCACGTATCTCATGCCTCGCCTCGACCCTGATATTGGGCGAGGCTATAATACCATCCCAAGACTTACTTTTTCGTTGAAGGCGACCTCAATTGCACATGGATCAGGTCTGCACATCATGTGGATGGTATTGAACCAGTTGCTGCCGGGCACATGAGCCCCAACTTATTACCAGCCCAAATATACTCAATTCAAGTCGCATAGATGGGTTTTGGGGATGCACACTCACCTTCGCTTGTCAGGTAGTGTTTCGGAGACGATATAGTGGCCAACAATATATTGCCAGCCGATCACTTTCAATCCCTGGTCACCCCAATTGAGTGCCCATTCAATATGTTTTTGAACTTGGCATGTGCGGGGCAACATAGAAAAACAGGATCGGCCATGGCACATTTAAACTCCACACTTCTATCCTCCCACCCTGTCGGCACCCCCTCTTCAAACTCCACAATGACATGGTACATACTACTATATTAAAGTCATATCACCCCCCTCGAATGACCGCTGGGTAGGAGCATGGAACTCGGGAGTCGGCCGAGTCGGCCCGTTGCATCGACAAGACAACAGGGGAGCCAATTTCATTGGGTGAGTGACATTCTGAATTTCTGATTGTGAAGAAATTTTATCTACTAAGTAGTACCTGGAGTTAAACCCGCTACATTTAGGGACCAAGGTGTACCTTGCGAAGAGCATAAGAGCAATCAAGTCTTTGTTCTATCAGTGCTTGAACAGCCCATGGTGAAATGATAGACGATAGAGTGGCCATGGCCAGCAAGTCGTCGTGTCATGCAGATGATATGAAAGGAAGAGTTGTGCTGGCCGGTGACGTCATACACCCTGCGTGTCAACGATGTGACCTGGAGCTCTTTCCGTGGCGTCCCGGCAATTTGAACGCGTCGGACTGGCAATGAAGCTACTTATCAATGGATCATGTATCATGGAATTCCACGACTATCGACCTTCTATCTGCCTATGAAACTCTCAGAAGCCACATAAACAAGATTCAAGTCCTCCATTTCCTTCCAGTGTCTTCCCAACTGCCACATAATCCAAACCCGATCTCCACTTCAACACGTTCCCGGTTGATTACCTTTTATTATTCACACCTGGCCAGTACAGTTTGCGCCTGCCAATGCCAGTTGTTCTGCAGAACTTATTGTGGAGACAATTCATACTGTCAGCCACCAAAAATATCTTCTTGATCTTGTTACTGGTCAATTGTCGGTCTCTACCGTTTGCCTGGCACAGTGAGTACACATTGTTTTTTTAGCTGTAAATGTACACAAAGACGAGACTGCGATATTCAGTTCGTATCTTCCTACCATTCTTGCGACTTCGTCTCCAGTACCACCTCCTAGGGCTTCGCAACATGTTCAAGCCCAAAAAGGTTAGGGCGAAGATCCTTAACGATTGGTGTGAGGCTTTATGTCCAATTGGCGCAAACCCCTTCGAGCTAGTGATCGTTCAACATGGCTGGGCGAGTACGTTTGATTCTAACTCTCCTATGAAGTTTAATTTCACTTGACTTTAGCTGTGGACGAGACCGATTACAATGGACACCTCAGCAACTCCAATTACGCGAAGGTAGGGGCTCGGTACGCTCGGCCATCCAAGCGACGCAGTAATGAAAATCTCCTTTAACTTTTTTTCCAGGCCCATGATGTAGCCGGCATGAAAATGGTTCTGGAAGCCTTCCCTGCATTCACAAGGAGTGGTGGGTCGGTTGCTCTGGGTTGTGCGTGAGCTTCATCCCACGGCATTCTCGATAAACAATCATTCCACATCTAGCCAGCCACTTTAATTTCATTAGAGAAATACCATTCCTTGCAAGATATGAGATGAGACTCTCCATCGGGGCATGGGACCACAAATGGGTGAGCTTTAGGCACTTTTAAATTACAACTATCTAACGACGCTTGAAAAGATATTTATTATCGCTCGCTACGTCTCTTTCCCAAAGAAGAGACGTGGTGATGGACGTATGGACTATTATACTAAGTCTGGGTCAGGTCAGCAACTGGGGACTAATAGCCATGGTGCCAATCCATCGAAGTCACCAACGACATCACTTGATTTTCCTCGAATTTTGCGCACTCGTGCGGAGAATTTGACCACCTTTCCGACCCTCGGTGTTGCGAGTGGGGGGGACCTCAATCTTCCGGCAGAAAGAACAGCACAGGCAATGAAAGACCTTGCTGCTGCACAGTCAAACATGCCTGAGCCCGACGGTGCCGTACTTCACTGTGTGGCTACCACATACGTTTGCTTCAAGCATGGTCGCATCACAGTGCCTCCCGGCGTCGTTCTTCCATGCGAAGGTTTCTCGAAGCCCCCCAATACTGCTTCCGCCGCGCCGTTCTCGCCGACGAATCCGCCCGCTCACTGGAAGAAGGTACAAGCACTACGCGTCGCTCCATCAGGCAGTATGCCTGCGTTTGCTAAATTCCTCAAAGGAGGCTGGCGCGATGTGCCTGAAGGCGAGAGATGGTGGGAGGATGCGCTGGATGGGCCGATAGATGAGCAGCGAAAGACAAATCTCGAAATCTTTGATTCAATCAGGAAAGGGATGGAACAGGCCAGATCTCTCCGGTAACTACTATGTAGAAGTTATTTGTGTGATTCAAAGGTATGATAGTCCAACCTAGTCCACAGACTGCGATTTGCGCACAATATTAATCTATCTGTTGTATACATAGAAGTCTGCATATGATCAGCTCAAGCAACCACGCAAGTATCTTGCACCCTACTAGTACTTCATCCCTGACTTGCATTTTGAGAAGTGCCATCCTATGATGTTCCTTCTCAAGAAGTCCATCCTACGGCGTTGAGCAAGCAAGTTGCGAGGACATGAGCGCTTCCCCACTGTATCATCAGCCCGAGACCATGAGGATATATCGTATCAGCCTACAGCTCTGGGAACTTGTGAACTGCATGGTCTGGTGCCACGGTACCAGCTGTTCCTGTACTCATGCCTTTTTTTTTTTTTGACTTGCGACACCCAACAACCGGGGCTCTGTAATTGGGTATGCAGAGTAATACCTGGTTGCGCGTTTATGCGTTTATGACAAGTTACAGTAAAGCATAGCAGGGCTGTGGTTGTCCACTTCCACGTCTGAAATACGTTCATGAAGGAAGATCTATATGTCTATTCACCTCTTCAAAGTCTACGGAAGGAGTAACCATCTCGCAAGAAGCTTCGGGAAATTGGGAGTTCCCAATCCAGTGACTGGGTCCCAGCCAGGAACGGCAGTGTATCCAGCAGTGCCGCATCCTTGATTTCCGCCCATGGTGATATCATTGAAAGCACCAGCAAAGGCAGCCGAGTAGATCTTCATTACAACAGCTAGTGAGAAAAAGGAAACCGTGATCTGAGGCAGGTACTCACAGTTGGGTTGATAAATCCTATCGGGCTCTTTCCAACTGCTAGGCGAGCATCATTGACCATTGTCAAGATGGCTCCACTGACTGGGGAAGAGCAGGACGTTCCATAAACCAAATAAAATCCACCATCAATAGCAACAACGTAGTTCTGTATACTGTTAGCATCGGCTGGCGAGTCCTCAAGGACAAGAACTTACAGCTCCATTGGCAGCAATGTCGGGGAAGGCACGGGACTACGATAGAAGATTAGATGTTATTATCTACTCCTTGAGCAGCACGTACTGTTCCTGAGGCGTTCCAGATATTAGGAGGATACTGAGGGTGGTAGTTTGTCAGATAGTACTCGACCGCTGACTTCTGGTAATCAGGCATCGCGAAGTAGTTGCTGAAACCACCTCCAGAGTAGATGACTTGTTCACATGCCCCTTCCGGCTCATAGACCGTCGAATTAGGGTTGACCTGAGTCGCGCCAACGGATGTGATGTAGGGGCAAGTTCCTGGGAAACTGGGGTTAAAGATCGTGCCGTTCAGGGAATAAGTTCCTACGAAGAATATTAATATCTTGCCACAAGGATTCCAAGAAACTCACCGTTAGGCGTCAGACAGTAGCCACCGTTTCCAGCAACTCCATAGTCACCAGAGCTGTAGAGGACAGTAACACCCATCAAGCCAAGTTTAGCATACTCTGCGCATTGGCGGGCAGTATAGAAGGGCGTCAGATCAGCCTCGTTGTACGAATAAGAGGTCGAGATAACATTGGTAGGCTTTGCAGTGCCGCAATCTTCAGGGCCCTCGTAGCCTCCGCCGTATGGGTCAGGGTAAATGGCGTCTTGAGTTGGGTCGTCTCCACCATCAAAGGTACAGTACGTGCCATCGATTGCGTCGAGGAAGTTGTTAAAAGAGGCACCTTCACACATTTTCAGCAATGCCCTAACGCTACATGAAAGCACTCACCCTCTACCATATCTCCAGCCTGATACAAGGTAACTTGCTGCTTAGCGGTTACGAGGTTCATCCCGTACTCAAGGTCGAGGTCAGATTCACCGTTGTACTCGAAGCCAGTGTATTCGGTTTGTGCATAGCCTGGTGAGGGTATAACTGTCAGAATTCAAAGAGCCGTGATTCTAACGGACCTCCATCTATTGACACCATGTAAGGTGCAACTCCAACAAGGCCGTCGGAGAAATTGCTGTGAAACATATCCAAGTCGCTTTGCAGGTAGGCCTGCGGAGTGTATTCCACTGACTGCTGAGTTAACTTCGTGCACCCAATGCCATGTTGTATAACTTACCGATTCCGTAACTGTTCTTGTCGGCTGCCAGAGGCTCGTAAACCAATCCATACAGAGCCCTCAAGCAAATTGGGGTGATTTGTTGATCACAAGCCTCCAGTTGATTCAAGAGACTCTGGATCTCTCCGGTGGTCTTCGGGTAAACGCCATGTCCTGGCTGTCCAACGGAGCGCCCGGTCCCATCGGGGGAAACGGAGCCGGAGCGCTTTGAGATCTTAGCGTCAAAATGTACGGTAGGGGTCACGAAGTCGACATGAGGCTGGACATGCTCAGGCAAGTGGTATGAATCGCACGCTACATAACTGGTAAGGTTCACGAAATTATAAGATTAAAGACACTGCTCACCAACATGCTCTTGGCCGGTTTCGTGACTGTACACATGGTACTCAGTCTGCAAGAGACGCTCAGCCTCCTCTACAGTGGCTTGGACTTCGATCCAGCCTCTGTTACGAGTAAGCTTGGCCCGGGAGGAATCAAAACCGTTCTCTTCAAGCCAGGCACGGACGGCTCCAATGCTTTCAGCGCTAGGCGAAAACTTTCTGAAAACTTCTCCGGCGGTCCAATGTTTGCCATATCCCGCAGACTCTGGATCAGAGACATCCATTAAGTAGTCACCAATTGCGTCGATGTCACTCTGCTTCAGAGCAAACCGCAGAGGGACGACAGCTGCATTGTCGCGCTTTCGGCTGTATGACCATCCAGCGGGAATGTGCGCACGTCTCTCGTGAACGCGGTAAGGCGACAGGAGCGAGTCGGCAGAAGCCAACAGTCCCAGGGCAAGGACCACAAAGGATGGGAGTAGGCGCATGTTGATGATCTCGAGCGCATCCACCGAGAAAGTCTGTCAGCGATTTATAGCATTCGTCGGGGAAAAAATGTGCTTGAAACCCACAGAATGCCAGATAGAGATAACAAGACAACCATGCGTGCATTCGCTACTCAATGAAGGATCCATATGTACCATAATGCCTAAGAATATCCATCAGCCGTGTTCTCACAGATGCGTTGATTGATCACGATACACCCAACGACCTGCTCAGCTCCAAGTGGATCATTTTTCAGGCTTGTCTGTGAAAGTAAGGTCGGCGGAATCAATCACACCTTCACATGGTGAAGAGGAACAAGGGGTGGTGCGCCGTAATGCTTCCTATTCTGAACATCATGTCGCTCGCCATCATGTGTTCGGAACTTCGAATGTACCCAATGCGGGCCCGCGGCCGCCTTATGAACTTAAGCAGGTTTACCATTGCCAAAAGCTAGTCCTGAATTTTTCGGTTGCTGTCGCATCAGACATGCGAGTTGAACGAACAGCTGATCCTGTGACCATGCATGCCCAAGGCCAGGACAATAATAATGATGCTGGATTGTCGCACCATGAGTCTGCAAGGTGAGTCCGAACGAGAACGTCATATGATCAGAGCTGAACGGTAAGCGAGACAAAACCTCGAACTCACATGAATGATGAGGATGATTCAATCAAACATTGTTTCCCTCTATACCGTGGGCCACTGAATAAGCAAGAGTGCTGCACGGTTGTCCGTTCCTGGACTCACGACACGGCGATTGCAGTCTATGACCTGCCATCGTGGCAATCCAGTGACCAACCAGTCTCGTTTGCTCCAGGCGGCAAGCCCTTAGCCAAGTTGACCAACACAACGACTTGGACACGAGAACCGCCGGCGCTTAATCCCTTGCGCAACTGTGGTGGGATTGGGTGGAGGCTTTCACTTGGGAGGGAAGTGTACTGAGGTGTCATGACCCCATGTCATTGCCAGTGCGCAGTAACTATCATAGCAGTTGAGACGAGAAGATTCAACTATTTGTAGTACAATTACGGAAGGACATATGGTGGATGCCGTTGTCAATTCGGAGGTCTTAGTGGAGTTTGAACACACAACTTTAGCGCTTCAGCACTTTTTCAACTGCTAACTGCTGATTAAACGATTATTGACACCCAGGACCCAATATCATAGCCTTTCATAAATATTAATAATGATGCTGCATCAACAATCCTTGGGACCCCTTGAGCTCAAGCATGATAAAAATGCCCTCTCTGAGACTGAAACGCACTACCAATACTCTCATATGCCGGCGGTGCCTCCCCTGCCTCGCTCTCCATTCCCGACATCAGCCGTTCATACTGCGTGCTCCGCCCCACAAGCGTTTGAACGAGCGTCCTGCTGGGCCCCGCCAGCGACTGGTTCTCTGCAAACAACGACACAGCGGAGTCAATCGAGGCTACGCGTTTTAATGAGACAGGCATGTGCATTTCGCTGTCGTTTGGACTGTTGTGCGTACTGTGGGCAGATCGGAGGCCGCATGGACAGGGTACACGTTTGCTATCAAAGTCGCGTTCTAGCACCTCGTAGTACCTGGGTAGAGATGTCCACGCTGGGGTACAGTGGCACTGGAAACACGACTTGTTCAAAAAGGTGCGTTGGAATGGAATTTATGCAAACAACTTACGGATAAGATGCGCACAGGCGTTTGGATGAGGATGTCAAATAGCTTCGGCTTGTTTGTCTTCGGATCGGTCACCTCGTCGTCGCCACGCTCGACGCGAAGGATAATCTTGAGTATGTGATTGATGGTGATGTTGCTCTTTTTGTTCCGGTTGGAGAAATGAATGAGGGAGCAGTGTTCAGGAAGCTGCAGTTCGTGGTGGAACGTCCATGGCCCTGGACCCATGATAGCCATGGCCATCTCGTTCTCGTCGTCATTAGCGTTCAGGAGTTGGTGCAGGGGTGACTTTCGGAAAGCCTCCGGGTCGTCGGAGATGAGAGGGAGTAATGGCTGACTCTCGCCGCCAACCTCGTGTTCGAGTGAAAGCAAAGGTATTCGGTGTGGAGGCTGCGAGCGCGCGGTCCGCTTCGTTTCTGTGTGGTACTCAATTCGCTCTGCACATTTATACTTCAGGTTCCACAATAGGCAAGCGCAACTACAGTTACTCACCATCGATGTGGACAGATATTCGATGCACCTTGGCTTTCGTGAAAGGCATGATCGTAAGATCGATGGGTATGGTGCCGCCAGTGGGAAATCTGCGCCCCGATATTGCTATCATATACTGCAGCTGCGACTCCCACTGACGTTCGATGATGATGTTTTCCGAGTCCTCAGTATCCTCTTCACAAGGTGCTGCAACTACAAGGACTTCGCGTTGTGCAGTCAGCTTTGATGTGAACGCCCCGGGTCGGTGGACTTCAGCCTTCAGCCTCCAAATCATGGATCCGTGATCGCATTCGATGGTGGGAGGTGAGTTGTTTGGTATGGTAAGTGAAATGGGATAGGTATATGTTCCTTAGGAGCGAGAATAAGCACACACCCGTACGAGGCGACATATCAAAACCCACCTTTCTTGAATTCCTTCCAACCCTCCCCCACTTCTTTATGTTCTTCCTCCAGCCCTAAGAGTTCTCCCACTATTCCAAAAGCGGAATGATGCTTGTGTTTCTCATTTTCATGTGACGGCAGCTCCAGCAACTTCCCCTTTCCCCTGTCCAGCGTCCTCCCTCGTTCGCCATCACGATTTCCACTCTTGCTTCTCCTCTGGGACTCAGCACGTGGGGAACGCGACCTCACACGCTCCACCATCGTGTCGAACACGTTGGCAACAGCAGAAAGCGAAAACCGGGCATGCTTTCGCCCACGATGGATATCGTCGTGCGCTGCTGCAACATTGCTTGGGTTCTGCGACTCTACAAGAGACGTACGTGTGCGGGAACTGAACTGGGATGTCTGTCCAGACAACTCCTCGGTTTCAGAGATGCCTTCAATACTTGGTCGACGGGAGAGGGAAATATCGCGGTACGAGTGTATGCTTGACGCAGAAGAGCCACCAGTGGGCGTATAAAATGATCCATGATTGCCTAGACCTGTAAGGTGTAAAGATGTGAGAAATAAAAAGCAGTCAGAAAATGACATACTCGGTTGGCCTGCCTCTATGTTATTCCTGAGCGCTTGTCGGAGCTCTTCGAGCGTCTGGGCTGGACTGTCTTCTGGTTTGGGGTGACCAGAAATTTGAGAAATCGGGTCCGAGTCCGAGTGTGTGGGCGAGGGACGATGGTCTGCAATAAACGAGGAGGAGTTCAGGGGTGGGCTATAAGGGGGAGTAGGAGGAAGGTGGGCAGTGTCTTGGGGGTGAGGTCCATGGCTGTCGTGTTGCAGAACAGTGTTATCACTGAAACAATGCCCACTTATTGAGGAAGAAAATTGACGCGGATCCAGGCTAGCGCTCCTGGTATGGAATGCTGGACTCGGAAGGCTATTGGGATGAGGCACGTGGTGTGGAGCTGGAACGGAACTGTACTCTCCGATGTGATGGACTTCAGCATGGTCGTGGTCGTGGTCACGGCCTGGAAGACCAGGGCCAACTGAGGCAGTACGTCGGGCAGACGACGACGACGCTGCTTGAAAGAAGACAGCAGATGCAGAAAACACCTTGTGCTGTTCTGTCACCTCTATGCGGCGCGCACCAACCCCTATGTGCACATCAAGGATCGTTATATGATTCTATGAAATCGAGGTACACGCACCTTCAAACGACGAAGTAGTAGCTTTCCCCTGCAGTTCAACCTCAATGCTGGAGATGCGAGTGGGCTTCGCGATGTTCAGGGTGAGCAATCCGCGAACCATCGCAGGCGCTGCATTGTCTTGGATGTGGTCCCGGCCAGTCGGATCGGAGGTGCGAAGGAAGACGACAGATTCGGTTAACCTGATGCAGAGAGTGTTCTTCTCGTACTGGATACGATTCTGAACCATTTTATCAGTTGACTAAGTGCCGCACTTCCTGATGCTACCTCGGGATGGTATATCCACAGTGAGCTAATGGGGATGGCACGAGGCAAAACGCAATCAGCGATCTGCAAGAACCTTGGAGAGAAAACAAACGTGATACAAGAGTTGGACAGCAGGACAGTGTCTGGCCGTCTATCGTGACTCGTTGAGCGTCTACTACGGATGCAGACTCGGACTTGAAAACTTTGATGGCTCGTCTGCAGACTCTGCACGGTAGTACATAAAAATGTTTCGGGATTGAGACAGAAATATCTCTTGAGACAACAAAAAGTGCCTAATTACTAGATCGGGCTCATGATCCGTCGCGGATGCGTTGTCGGCCGAGCTGGTGCCGCATGCAGAATGTGCCGAATCCATACATTCATAGCGTCCAAGGTGAAGTTATCAACGATTCGTGAATGATATCAGTTGCTGACAATGTCTCTTAGAAAAACCTAATTATTGCGAGATACTTGATAGCATGTATGTAAGAAGACTGATCATGTACGAGGATTATGGATATGACACGTACGGAGAGGTGTAGTAAGCTTATGAGGGAAGCAGAATTCAAGAAATGAAATGGGTAGCGATGATTTGTCCTCAACTCTTAGGGATCAGGGAGGAAAAGCATCCCCATCCCAAGGATAGCGGCCCCGAAACACACAGTCGCAAAAATGCTGACCTCCTTTGGTTGCAGTGCCCACGCGTACGTCATGATACCCATGATCGCAAGGATAAACCCAATCCCAGCGAGCAGAATGCACAGGGTGTGCACGCGGCTCAGCAGATGCGATGAAATTGTAGGACTCCAAAAGCCGACCTGCTCCAGATGCGGATCCCTGACAAATATAGGAGGCTCTGCAGGTGTTGATCCTACCCGCTGCAGTGCTGGGGGGTCGTATTTGGTGTCTGTGTTGTTCTCTGATGTCTTTGTCTTTGGCGAGTTCTCCAGGTCAGGTATCTGGGTGTCGTTGTCTTGCGCATCTCTCTCAATGTCTTTGACTTGAAATGAACCGTCCACTGGAGACGCCACAATTTTAAATCCTTTAGCTCTGCCTTCTGCGAATAATTCTTCGTTTGAGGCTTCTTTCAGTTTATATCGGATCAAAAGGAAGGCTGCCAGGAATGATAGGACAGCTGCGCAATACACGTGTTGTGCACGAATAAGTCATTGACCGTGCCCAGGCGATAACACCCATCCGACTTACCCGCGTAAACGTGCATGATCAATGCACCTAAAAATCCTGCATTCGCAGCTTTGAGGAGACCTGGCAAGGCATTCCCTGCATTCGGATCAGTATTCACTGGCACCAACATCCCTGCTTCTATGGATGCAAAGAATGTCGTCTGCAATGCCCACGGAGTTTGTTTATCAGATGAATGTCAGTCACAAGGTTAGCCAGGACCTCACAATTACACTGATGAGCTGCAGTCGCTCCTGCCACGAGTTCACGAGGTTCTTCATTGCCCGCTTGCGAGCCCGCTCGTCTTCCTTATCTTGCTCCCTCTGCGTCCCTGCACGGAAAGTTAGCAGAACGCTTCTATTCGAGGTACTGTGACACACGTTTTCTGGGAGGAGGGACATCAATCTCGCGATCATCTTCCTCTGAGTGCCCGCTAAGCCCCAGTCGCTTGAGTGCACCGGACGTTTCTGTGAGGGAATGAATGCTGCTCGCTCGCACTGGTTCTGTTCGTCCACGGAGACGTGTTGAATACCTCAATTCGGGTGAAGTTGATGAGAAACCTACCTTCAGTCGTACGTGTTCGTTGTGAGGTCATAATAGCGCTCAGTGCAGTCATGAGGACTCAAAATATGTGGGGTTGAGGATAGCCGCAGGAATGACATCCAACCTGTGGGCAATGCTGTTAAAAACGTCAAAATGCCAAGAGCGACCTTAAAGTCGGCTATCCCATGTACGTCGCATTTGATCCGATTCCGAGGCGCCAATGAATGAGTCGCCATCGTTCCACAGCTGTGTTCATTTAAGGACGGTTCCGCTATTCTTGGATCAAAGTTGATGTAATCGAGAAACAATAAGCTGTCTTCTCAGAAGGTTAGGCGTTTTGTTATTTACCGGCGTTCGCTAGCACTGATTGTTTGTCATTTGCGCAGCCAGAGGGGGAGGGAAACACCCTCAATACGTAGTCTGAAAGTCTGAGACTGACGTTTGTGGCCAGCATGCGATTGATCTAGACGTTTTGCTCTTGGCAGGCAAGATTGAATACCGCAATGTGGCATATTTTTACATACCGCTGATGCCCAGGCCGTGGATGATGGAGCTACATCACCCCCGATGCCGCGATGGCATCGATTTCTTGGAAATTAGGCTGCAATTATACTACTACAAGTATCATGATGTGACCGCAACTGACCGCAGACGACGGCAGCCCACGATGCATGCATTGGGTGGGCGTCTATATCAATATGCTGATTCAGATCATACTGACAAGCAGTGCTCACCTACAACCCAGCACCGCTTATGGAGTACGCCTTCCGGCGCACCCGGCAGCCAGGCTAGCATTCTGAGAAGATCGAAAGGCCACAGGCGAAGAAAGACAAGAGTGACAACTTGACAGCCGGTGGCTAGATTTGTGAGAAGGAAGGATTGCCCTCGACAATCGCAGTCGTATACCCACAAAACAGGTTCGACAAGGTTTCCTTACATCAATGGCGGCCAGTATTACTACTAGTAGTCCCGTGGCTTTGAACTTTGCTGGCTTCAAGTTGTCACGTGTTGTCTGTGGACATGCGCGCGCCGCGTGCTAGTAGTGCTAGTACTCTCTTTTTCACTGCAAACCTCTCGTCTATGCCTTGAAGATACTAGTAGTTTGAGGCATGGAAATCAAACGGTTTGGGCTTCTGGACATTATTCATCGACATCCTCATCTCCTGCCGACGCTCACAATGCAACGTTGATGACAGTCCACGAGACGAGTTAGGAGTAAGTTACCTGGGATGGCCCGGTGGTTCTGCTCCTCATCACCTCATGGGTGGATTCCTTGTGTCTGGCTTGGCAAGTCACGACATCATATTTTTAACCCACACCCACGCGCTGCATATTGTCCCCGCGAGTGCCGAGCCCTCGCTTGTTATCTCAGGGATCTTGTGGCATGTTACCAGGTTCTCTCTAGTAAGTAGCGTGGAATTATCGAAGTTGCCAGACCTGTCTATATATGCATTACATGCTTTACTCTACATCCGCACCGGGTGGAAATCCTATACCGAGTCTCGCCAACTGGCACTGACTGCGTCTATGCGCTCGTAACTTTCCTCCACCAATTTCCGGGGCCTCCAGGGCTCGCCACCACCGTCGGACCCTGCCAATCTTTTGTCCAACTACCCCAGTGTCCATTCACGACAAACAGACGCGCGTCCCCCTTTCTAAGCTCTTCTGCAGCGAGCCAAATGGTACTGTCCTTGATGTCTAGCGGCGGTCCGCTTACATCACGATTGACAGCTTGTTCCTTATCTGCTCCGTCTCGGATCTGCGGGAAAATGGTGATGACGACCATCTGCATCCTTGGCTCCTCCAAAATAGCAATTACGTCCTCAATGAAGTGTATGTCGTTCTCTGTGTTTGCGTGTGCGCGACGGGGGAGTGCGATGTGCGTTAATGAGGGGAAAACCTCTAGAAGTGCGAGCGGCGAATACCATGCATGAGCTGGTTCCGCGATGCAAAGGTGGGTAACGTGGTGGAAATTAATAGCTGGTGATGGATCATTCGAAGCACTAGTGGAGTCGTGTCGCATAACGGGATCTGGGGTCGAAGGACGTGTGGTGCTCAGGGTCGTTGGGAAGGAGCGGATGGGAGTGGAAGGTGCCGAGGGCCGCCATTGAGCGATTGGAGGGATTGCCCAGCATGTTCTGGCGAGGTCAACATAAGAACCGAGGAAAAGCTCAGTGAAGTTGGGGGTTTCAAACGCCTCTCCTCCTCCTGAATCCTCTGCAGTTTTCCTAATGTCGCGCAGGACGGGTGCCCACCGAGAAGGTATGGCTATCATGTGTGCTCCAGAGCATGCAGTAATGATGGTGGCAATGTCGCTGTTGGACACTTTCGTACCTAGCTTTCGCAGCGTGAACACTGCGAAATCAGTGTACAAGGGTGCATGTGTGATTGCAAGGCGCTTCACAACATTGTGCAAGAAGGCCGAAGTGATGGCCACCTCTCCCGAGCTTCCAAACCTACTCGCTTCTCGAGCGCCATTGACAGTTCTTCGAAACAACAAGACATCCTTCTCTCTATTGAGAACTACAGTGCGATATAGCACAGTGTTCGCGAGGTTATGGAGGTGACGGGAGGTCAGAGCCACAGCGTGGATGCCGCTTGATATCTCTTCTGCTCTTCTGAGTCCCTTCCAACCTGATTTGGTGGTGCCAGCAATGTGCGGAGATTGCTCTAGTTTACGGTCAGACCTTGTGTAGGAGAGAACGACTTCGGAGATGATCTCCAAGAGTAGTTCGTTTGGGAGGGTTTCTAGAGCCGTCGCTGAAGAAAATTTTGTGTTGTCAAACGGTGCCGGCATGCTGGTAAGCTTATCGTGGACCTTCTCTATAAAAATGGATCAGGTGTCGCGTCTCTATAGTTGGACAGGACTAAGGAAGTTGCAGTTTCCTGGTCACCGAGGCAGCTGGTAAGCAAGGAAAGAGGAGAAACTGATCGAGTCACCTATTCAGTACAAGCGAGAATGCGCTCATAAGAAAATGGATGTGTTTCATTCGGCCATTTACGGTGAAGCACTGCAGAACCACAACGCACATCCAGATTTGGAGCCGACTCGGATGCTCGTCAGTGGTGTTCATTGGAACGCACAGCTTCACGACGAATGTGACGAGTTTCACTGGCAGACCCAGGGCTGTGACGTCGTCCGGTGCCTCCATTCTCGGGTGGCGCAGGCCGCCACCATCAGGAACATGCAAAGTCATAAGTAGCACCCAAACTTACACGCTGGTATCAGGTAAGATTTGGAACATACTCTGCCCAGGAACCATCCTGCCGGACCGCTATCAATCTGGCGATCGATGTCCCATGAGAGCGATTTCCGAGGGAACCCGGACTCCAACGAAATCGCGAGTCGTGCAAAGTGTCAAGTCGCAAACGGACATTATGTAGAGGAGTCGAACATATTCGTCGGTACGCCAGTATCTCTGCGGGTCATCGGCTATAGATTCAACGACGATCTTGTGCTGGCTGCACAAGAGGCCATCGAACGTGACATTAACTAGGCTTAGGCGCTGCCAGCCATTCCAAGATGTCATTAGGTGTAAAGATAGTGACCTATCAGAATAATTTCTCGATGTTGAGGTTGCCACGCTTAGATACTAAAGTGGAACTTACGAGTTCAAACGTGCTCTTACATGCGCGCTAGAGAGAGTAGTCCACATGATATGGACCGTCATCGGCGATCTGGTCCGTCCAGTAATGTAACTGTCAGTACTAGTACTTCTGGCAGTACCAGCTGTCTGTACTTCTGTCCCAGCCTCTTGCACCACTACAACCATCTGCTATGGCAGCGACAACATCGAATGACCTTATCTGCTTCACAAATTGCTTCCTCCCACAGGAAGACGGTGGTTTAATTGAAAAGGACTTGTGGATTGACGAGCGGCGCGGTGTCATACTAGATGCGCAGGTGGGTCAGGCTATAGAAATTTGTCTGGATCAGCTTCAATGATATATTGTATCCAGCGAACCTTTTTCCTGCGCAAGGAGCGTCCAAATACGATCATTGATCTTGGGGGAAATATCTTGAGGTGGGTGTCCTGGACTCGAAAGCCACAGTGACTTTGGAACTTGTTTAACCGACGTCTCTTGTTACGTATTTTCTCCTGCTAAGTAACAACTAAATCATTTTGAACAGTCCAGGCTTCATTGACATTCAGATCAATGGAGGCTTTGGTTTCGACTTCTCTGTTTACGAAGGCGACGACCAAACTTATCGAGATGGTTTGAAGTTGGTCGCAGAGAGAATTGTAGAGACGGGTGTGACTGCGTGCGTTGTCAATGCATCTACCACCCACTCTTTCGTAGCACCTTATTTCTTTGTCGATTCTCAGCTTGGTCCCCACGATCATCGTAAGCTTCCGGTCCTTGCTTTTTTCATTCGCATAACATATGCGCACTATAACAGACTCAAGAAAAGTCGTTTTACCCCAAGCTTCTTAACCTGCTTCGTCCGTGGTCACCTCCACACGCAGCGCACCTCCTCGGGTGGCATGCCGAGGGGCCGTTCCTTCAGATGTCCAAGCGAGGCGCCCATTCACCCGCGTTAATCATCCCTGCCTCAGAAGGGTTCAAAACCTTTGAGTCTATTTACAGTCCAGAGAACCTAGCCGAAGCAGAGGACTGGCTCATGTCAGGCGACGCCATTCATAACACTGTGGGTGTGCGCATGATAACAGCTGCACCCGAGGTCGAGGGCGTTATGGAGGCTATTAACGAAGCCAGTAAGCGTGGAATCTGTTTTAATATCGGGCACAGGTATGCTCTCGTTGACAATGACGATGCTAAGTTACTCCTAACGAGGATAGCATGGCTACGACGGACATTGCAACTGCAGCAGTGCGGAATGGTGCGAGATGCATCACACATCTCTTCAACGCAATGCCGCAACTTCACCATCGCGATCCGTCTATCATTGGTTTACTTGGTGCTTCTCCTTATCTATCTCCTTCGTCTTCTTCAACTTTTTTGCCATTCCCTTCCGCTATCATCAATGCCCTCAATGCCTCGATGCCGTCGCTTCCAATCGCCAAGGAGCCTCCAATTGATCACATATCAGAAGCATTTGATGAGATTAAGACACCCCCTCAGACACCCATGCTCCTTGCGGAACAAGCTCTCAAGAAGTCTCGGCTTCCCACAGGCAAGTTCATTGCGAGCCCGGGGTCTGTTGCTATCACCGCCATTCCCCTGGAGAGTAGGCAATCAAGTGAAAGTGAGCCAAAGAAAGATGTGACGACTATACCATTCGATCGACCATTCTATGAGATTATCGTGGATGGGATTCATTCTCATCCCAACTCCGTGAGAGTGCGTAATAATTGTTGTTGTGCATCTGGGTTGTATTTGATATTTTCGGCAGCTGGCATACAGTGCTCATCCAGACGGGTGCATCTTGATTACCGATGGTATGCGCCCTTTATTACGGCGTTGCTTCACTGACGTTCCCACAGCCATGAAGATTCTCGATCCACACCTCAAGGATGGTGTTCACGACTGGCGCGATGGCCGCCGATTTTACAAGGAGGGTGATAAGCTTTACGTAGAGGGCACCACCACCCTTGCCGGAAGGTTTGTTTACACTACTTACCAGTTTTTCACATTAATGGCCGAACGTCAGCGTGGTCACCCTCGACAAATGTGTCCGGAACTTCGTGTGCTACACGGGCTGTTCCATTGGTCAAGCTATCAGATGTGCAACTTACAACCCTGCAAGGTACGCATGAAAATTGATGCCGCGGGCCTTGCCTCGATACAATTTTCTAGGTGCCTGAACATCGAGAACAAGAAGGGTACTTTGCGTGCAGATGCAGATGCGGACTTGGTGGTACTTGACCACCAAGGTAATGTACTAAACACCTGGGTGAAAGGCAAGATGGTGTGGGCGAGGAAGTAGTCTCATCATGTTTCCGATGGCAGTCTAAGGTCCTGCCATGGTTCTCGTCAACGTTTACCTTAGGCTTGAGGCACGCTTGAGTTACCCTAGACAAAACTCCGGATATTGATGGTGCCCATTGAGCCATGTCTTATGATTATGCTGTAATTTTTGCCAGATAGGCTTGGGACTGAAGCTACGGCCCGGATCAATGAGTGTCTAGGATACCAAACTAGTACGGTAATAACCTTGGAAAGTTGAGCTCGTAGAATTAATTACGAAGGGAGGTTGGGATGTTACAATTACCAGCCTATAGCTAAAAGCCACCACGATCCATGGCCACCACTCCCCACGGAAATCGCATTGTTA